>NNCF01128853.1:63528-88823 GCA_002313205.1 Laupala kohalensis | reverse complement strand
TTGTAGGCAATGAGATTTGATTTCTTTACTTCACTGTATAAATATAAGAAATTATAGGAATATTTATAAGTAATTTGTGATTCGAATTATACCAATTCCATACGATATCTTGCAATTATATTGAAATTCTGTTAAAAACTATATTTTATCACAGTATTACGCAAACGTTATTTATAGAAACTCTAATATCGTTTACATTGCCTATGAAGACCTCTCGACACAACGAATCTCGAGATGTCGTTTAAATATAGAGAATGGTAAAGTTTATTGAAGTCAAGCATATACACAATATTTTTGTTATAGAAGTCCAAAATGTGTATAATAGAACAATACAAAATATTTATGTAATAGCGGTGTAATTAAACATTTTATCTCGTTACGATTTACCAGCGGTAATATTAGTCTTCCAAATATGAGCGCCGTTTCAAAGAGACCTACGATTGGTCGAACGAAACTTCCCCCCTCGAAGTGAAAGCAAGAGGAGAGATCCATTGCAAACCTAACAGATCCAAAACTGGTCAGAGCTTGGGACTTCGAAAAATAAATGGGCCCTTTTATGTTATCAGTAGTGTACAAAGAAGTGACAACTTTTTGGACTTTCACCACATCGGCTCTGCACTCCTTATATAATGAACGTAAAGAATATAATTATTGTAATACGTTTAGAATTCGTGTCGATTTAATTACTCGCACATTAACTCCAATCTCTTGGAAATACCAACTGCACAACCGAGACGATAACAGAGTACTCTGGCGGGCAAGAAGAAAACTGCGCTCTGGAAGAGGGGCTTCCCCGGGAGGAGGCTCTGAATGTAATTGCCCGCACCACGTCTGGACGTCTGATAAATTGAGGCGATAAATATAACACATGGACTACACAGAGAGGCATTTGTGGCGGTGCGCAAGGCGACATGCGGGCGAAGTAACCCATATTGGTTGGTGGCCTAACTAGTGCACGCTCACAGGAATTGCAGTTTTGTGCCACGGATAGCAGCACTAGCGAGACAGATACGCGATTTCCCACGAGGCGGAGAGAGCTTTGGGGAAATTGGAATGGACGAGGAACGGTAGGAGGAGAGAGGAGAAGAATTGATGCATGTGAAACCAACTCTACATGCGGTTCTCCAAATCTTTTCAAAAATGTATTCGCCATATCCAATATTCCTTTCAATTTTTTTTTTTTAATATTCCTATAAATATGAAATACGTTAATTCTCTTTGTACATTATCACAACTGAGTTATAATATTTTCAAAAAAAACTTATTCAATTTTAAAACTTTTTCCTGCAAGTTATTCTTGATTTTTAGTAGTCATATAAGTTTACTTTTATGTTTACTCAACATTGGCACGGTTGTTTAGTACATTAACTTGTAGTTCCATCCCGACATGGGTATTTCTCCCTTTTTCTTTGGATAGAGACGGAGTTTATAAATGGGTTCTCTAGGCTTTGGTTTAGAAATTGTAGTCGTATTAATACTATTATAATAATTAACCTTAAATAACTTTTCATGTTATTTTAATAGTTACGAATTATATACAATATTTTCCGAAAGACTCGATAATTGTACCCACTTGATTAATAACTTTTTTTGTTTTCTATTAAATATAGATTTGTTGGTATCCGGTTGATACTATAAAATGAAACAGTGTTTATTCTTGTCTCAGGGGGGAGCAGGAATCATAATCTGCTTTAGGACCTGTCCAGACATTTTATCATGTGATATAATTAAGACAAGTGAAGAATCTCTGAAACCTAAACTCGTTGTGCATAATGAGTGACATATCTCAATAGATGGACCTCTCTGGAAAATTTCTCCCGACCTTATTCGTCTAATCAAATACTACACCTTCGAATTCCAAAAAATCGATTAAATCATTGAACATAACATAATTCACTTTTTTAATTAAAAATCGATTAAATCATTGAACATATTATAATTGACTTTATGAATTAAAAATCGATGAAATCATTGGACATAACATAATTGACTTTTTTAATTAAAAATCGATTTAATCATTGAACATAACATAATTCACTTTTTTAATTAAAAATCGATTAAATCATTGAACATAACTTAATTGACTTTTTTAATTAAAAATCGATTAAATTTTGGACATAACATAATTGACTTTATGAATTAAAAATCGATGAAATCATTGGACATAACATAATTGACTTTTTTAATTAAAAATCGATTTATTCATTGAACATAACATAATTCACTTTTTTAATTAAAAATCGATTAAATCATTGAACATAACTTAATTGACTTTTTTAATTAAAAATCGATTAAATTTTGGACATAACATAATTGACTTTATGAATTAAAAATCGATGAAATCATTGGACATAACATAATTGACTTTATGAATTACATGCTTTCTTTTATTATATTTGTAAACCACCATGCTGCACTCCTTCGTCTGAACGAGTCCAGGAATCTCAGTAATATTACGTAATATTCACGACATCGATAAACAATCGAAATATGGTCAAGTCGTGACGTCTCGAAATCGATTGCACCAATCTAACATGCAGCCGCGCGCACTAAGAAGTGGCTTACAACTGATTTCATTCATTCGCTTTCCACTTCGCTCTTACAACTCGTCCGGAGGAGCAACTCCAGTTCGTTCCACCGCTCCCGTCAGTCTGCATGCTAGCCGTCATTCTTCTGCATTCATCCTTCACCAGGACACAGCTCAAGGCACTATTATCTACTAGAAGATCTATCTTCAATTCAACTCCACTGGGCATGAATTCAGAGCCATTCAGCTCGACTTCAACTTTACGTCATCCCAGCGGAATTTCAAGGAACGGATCTTCTCACCAGTGTATCAAGCAATCAGTTTTGTATTTCTCCATTTCCTTCATATTGCATGACATATTAAATATGTTTTGTTGGCAGCCAGTGCTAATACACAACTCATCCAACCTTTCCTCATTCTTTACTTTTTACAAACATTTGGTCCTTCGAACCTAATCATCCATGTGTTGGTACATTCAGCAAATTATCTACACAGGGCCCTTGATCGGAATTGATGGGATGGTCCCGTGCTTCCTTCTCCGGAGAGTAAACTAGTTTATTGTTCTCCAAATGACCAGACGCAGTTGTAACCGCTTTTAAAAAATAAATTTAATATGTTATTATTATTCAAAAAACAGGTTTCACATAACCATGAAGATTTTTCTCGACGGTCCACATAAGCTATTATTTATTATAATAAAATTGTTTTTTATTGTATGGTTTAAATATAGTAAAACAATGGTTTATTTTCACTACGAATCCAATTATCCGACTCCAATCATCCAAATCACGTATTTTCGGTATTGACGGGAGAAAAACGTTGTTATATTTTTTATTACTGTACATTTTTTACTTACCTAACTTTAACTACTAATTTGATTCTTTAAACTGAATATTATGTGTTAATATTTTTTATTTTTTTAACAATATCATATTTCCTAATCATTTTACCTTAACCTATCTTTGAAAGGAATTCAGTTATACGGATATTTGATTATCCGGACCTCGTCCTGTCCTTATTAAACCGGATAATTGGAGTTCTACTGAAATTGTGCGTGATAGGTGTAAAAGGCAAATTGAGATAAATTATTTCTGGTCCTAATTTGGAAACAACGAATGAAATCTACAATCAAAATGCAAAAAGTTAATAATACTTCGTTCTTGTTTTGTCATACGATGAATACAAATCTTTCAAAACTCTTAATTACCAGTATTTTATGGGAACAATTTCTTTGTTATTTATGACTTTTAATTGATTTTGCGACGCACGGAACACATTTCTGTAATATTCGACTGCACCTGTTTCATGAATTAAAAACTCCGATGCACATTTGCCTCACATGGGTACCTCTACCATTTCCGTAGTTTGATCGCTTCATTTAGAGCTGAGCTATAAAAAACATAAATTAATATCGATGGAAGATTATAAATCAGAGACAGAATTTCGTGAACATGTGAGGGTAAATACAGAGCAGGTCAGCCACTGAGAACGGAAGCTTGTGTACAATGAAAATTTTCTGAGGGCATGCAGGTTTGAGGCAACGCATATAAAGGCAAAGGGCTATTCCCTCGGCACAGAAGGACATAGAAGAGAGGCCGACATGAGAGCGGAAATGCTTTCTCGGGAAGGGTGACCGCAACGGGGAATCCCGAATATCTAGAGGGTTCTACCCCTACCGCATGCGCTGCATTGAGCAAGAGTGGAATGTTTCTCGAAGGTATCAAGGCAGCCGTGATGGAAGTAGACACACCAATCCCTTATATTTTCAATAAGCTTTTATGATGTTATTTAAACTACTGCACACGTATTTCGGAGTCCGTTAAATTACGTAACGTGTATTTATTTATTTATTTAAATCTTTTTGGTCTTACAGATCACCTCTTCTTCAAGGTTTCATTCCGAGGCCCTTAACAACACGTAGTCGTTTCTTTGCTACGCATCGCAAACCTTTCCTATTCTATCCACAAACTATTGAAATAAATTACATTTCCTTTCACTTTGCAAACCTTTCCTCATATCGCTAATATCCAACAAATCTATTATTGTACTGTATTAATTTATAACGCATAATACACTAACCGATATATTACTACAGCGGTTTGTTAATATTTCATTTGAATCATCTTCATGTCCACATCTGCAGAAAAAAATTCTGAAGCCGTACATCTGAAAATTTTAAAGAAACAAAATTTGTTTTAGTTCAATTTTAGATTATATATAATGTATTTGTTATTTATATGGGAACATTACTGTCCTACACACATGTACTCGTATATACCACTTGGCTAAACCTATGTCCTTACAATATCTACTGATACTAACGAGGTGATAGTAGAGTCAGTTAAGTTGAATAATTTTTCAGACGAAGCCATCTAGCTATCAACTTGTTAAGAGTATAAACTGTGAGAATTCATTTGTCGAGGTCATTGAAAATATACTTACGAAACGTCCGGTTCACGTTATAGACTCAGAATATCCCAGAATATCATTCAAAACCAACTTGAACATGGTGAAAACAAGATGGCGCCTAAGTATAAATCGTGGCATTATCCCCGACCTGGCCATTGCCAATCTAGTAGTATATATCTATGGTTCTTCACATATATAACAATGTGTAGAATGATAAAATTTGACAAAAGTTTTCAATCGATTCATTTATGAAGGCGTATGTACATGGATATGAAGTCTGATTTATTTGTTGAATAAAATCATGATCATAATATTAACTCCGTTTATATTTTGAACCACCTCGATAACATCTCACTGTGCATTTTTAGTGTAAATATGATGTATATAATCATAATTCTTTTCCCTCATACTATGCCATAAAATTAACAGCGTGAGAGTGTATGAGAAGAAATTTGAAAATACGATTTCTGGTAGCTTAACGTATAGTTGTTGTTTCTATTATTGTATTCGAATATACCCTTTCTCTGTTGGAATTTTTTAAACCATAATATTGAAATATTCTTTATGATTTGGAGCAAACGATTGATTCTTGCTAGATGACACAAGTGATTGAGAAGGTGTGGCTGCATAGGTGAATAATTCGTCCAAAGAAAACGTTTTCGATAATAATCTTGGTAACGCCAATGCTGTGGTAATCGATCTAAGTGCCTTCTGTCAATAGTTAATTGATACGACACTCAAAATATATCGTTGCAAGGCTAAAATGTATTATGCAATAACATGGGGGAAATTCATAAAATAATAAACTTTTTACTTTTTTTCAATGATGGAGTATTTTTTGAGCATTTTAATCGAAATCACTCGTATCATTTCCTTATTTTAATTATATGGCACTGAAAATAGTTTCAAGAGAACACATTAAATATTGATAAAATTTTACTTTTAAAAGCAGCATTAGCTGAAACATCAAACAAGTATTCTATGATGATTTGTTCATAATTTTTTTCATAATAAATTATGATGTTTAATTAGCTTTTTGTGTTTCATGTAAAAACACGATTTTAGAATGTTTTACATTCACATGACTCAGTTATTATTAACATGTAAACGATATTGCAGTCAACATACTTTTAAGTTGGTAAAGTACAACGAAGAATATTAACTTTTTGAAAATGTTATGTGTATCGGTGTGTATCTTCAACATGTGTATCTTCATATTGGCGTTATGTATGTTTATCTTCAACATCCAAATGACCTATTTATTTCATAACAACACCATAATTTTAGTTTTTCGTAATAAACCATAAAAGATTCTCCAATTTACCTATAAATTATAAATCAATTGCGAGAGAATGTAGATCAGAGTTGCATATGAAAAAAATTAAAAAGACTCATGAGAATTTTTTTGTACTCGCATGAGCAAGATTTCATTTATTTAAGTACGATAAGTTATTACAAATAAATGAATAAATGAATATTGTAGAATATCAATTTCAATTTTGGAATATATTTAAGAGAAACATTGTTGAATCCTTTAAAACTGTTTTGAATTATAGATAAAGGAAATGTGAAAAAATATACATCAGAATTTATATTAAATTTATATTATTCTGTTTATTATTAAATCTGACGCAAATTGTTCTCAGATTTATCCCTTACCGCACGACCACTTCGTAACATTAATTATGAATCACGCATACATAATTCTTGTGTTAATTTAATAATGGTTCCCAGAAATTAGGAGGAGATGGAATTCATTTAAAGAGAAACGTAGCTTCGGGGAGATACTCTTTAAGAAGACGCCAGTATTTTGGAGCAATCTGTGAAGTAATTTAATGGGCAGCACTTGCTTGGAGCATCCATCCAGAGTGAAATATCAAGACGTCAATCAGTGGACCAACTCCTCAGGACTTCCGATAATGATACCACCGCTGAGGAAAATCGAAAGCGTAGGGATGCCTCAAGGNGGGGGGGGGGGGGGGGGAAAGTGACGGATTTCGCGCGGAGTACACCAGTGAAGATGCCAGTGGATGTATCGATAGAAGCGGTAATGGTCTTAGTAATGGGCGAAGTTTGCACGTCTTCCGAGCGAAATGCTGACAGCAATGGGACGAGACAGGATAACTGCCGAGAAACCCCCCGTCAGGGAACGTGGTCGATGACGTTGATAAAGGCAACAGAGAATGTATGACAGCTTACAATCGATAGAAGTACTTGAAACGCGTCATATCTGAGGTTTCATTTATTTACTTATTTTTCATTTTATTTATTGATCTCCTTAACTCTGTTCCTCAGCACGTAGTCATTACCAGGGTTTACACCCCTTATTGGTTATTTTCTCTCGTAACATTTTAGCTTNTATATATATATATATATATATATATATATATATATATATATATATATATATATATATATATATATATGTGTGTGTGTGTGTGTGGTGACTTCGGAAATACCGAGTCGTAAGTAACATCACCTGTAAAGCAGATGAAGAACTTACCAGAATTCGAATTCACTTCGTATTTTAGTCAAAATTTGAAGGAAATATTTCACAGTTAAATGTATTATTAATCTAAGACTCGAGTCCAGAAAGCAATATTTGTATTGGTATCTGTTTTTTGCTAATTGGTTCAGTATGATAGGATAGACAGGGATCAGTACAAAACGTTACTTTTAAGACAGAAGTTACAGCAATAAACACCGTGAACAAAATTAACAAAATATTTCTAACTTCGACTATAATTGGCATTCTAAAAGTAGCGTAATTTTCTGACTTGCGATATAAAAAATTTACTTATAGGAAACCTCGCCATAATTTTCATATCACTTCATTTGAACTAATTTGTTTCAAAATTTTGATTTTACCGTTTCAATTCGATACCTCGTGGCGGTAAGCGGGCGTTCGGAATTAACGTAAAATATTGATAAAATACATAAATATAGGAACAAAGCCTCGTCCTTGTGCAACTGTGTTCAATCGATGCTGTTCGCATTTGGAGCTTATGCAATGGATTCGGAAGCTTTTTTATATTATTTAGTGAACAAAACCTTGAACTCACTCAGACTCGAATTCTTGCGAAATCCGTTTTGCAATCGAAAGGTTACTTTATTTTCGACGTAAGGAATGTTTCTTAAATTCTTTTCTTTACCCTACTCCTAAAATTTCTTAACGCTTCCTTAGCTCGTCTTTTTTTGTTTCCTTACAAACTTAGAAGACAATCCCAATGCTTTCCTCTTTCTTTGTAAAAAATGTTTTCTTTATCATCGTAGTTCGTCTAAAAATACTTTCCAAATGTTGGGTTATGTTTATCTTAGAGGAACACATTAACAAAATTTGTTGTACATAATTTTAAGTCTATATTCTATCATAAATTCTATTCAATATATTGACTTTTCTATACTAATATTCAGATGAAGTTAAGATATGAGTTGCATTATCGTAAGCTTTCAACATATGCAAAATATTGAACATTCGTTCAAAATAATGACATTGTTTACTTAATATTTTCATTACATTGAATGTTAATCAATAGCTAATGCATGAATTGAATAATAAAAATAAATATTTACTTCTGTAACTGCATCTGACCAGAAATCGTGGCTGGTAATCAAATAGCCATCCAGTAAACAAAATATTTCACATTCACTAACATATTAAATATTGTTAAATTAAAATTTTAAAATAATGTTAAATTTTCGTCCCACGTTATGTTTTAAATCCACTCATAAATATTTTTAATAGTTCTTTATCGGAAGGGGTGTTTCCTAACATATTTAAGAGAGCTAAAGTGAAACATATACACAAGAAAGGAAACAAACTTAATATTGGAAATTACCGACCAATATATCTAATACTCACTTTCTCAAAAATCCTAGAAAAATTGTTCTATAAGCGTCCTCTAGATTTTTTATCAAAAAATAATATTCTTTCTGACGATCAACAGGGTTTTAGGACATCCTTTTCCACTACAACCCCCCAGGGGACATACATCTAGTAACTACGTATGTTGTTACAACATCTAGTATCTAGTAACTACGTTGGCAAACACGGAACCCCGAGCTGTGTCTAGCATTACTTCCACTTACTTGTGTAAGGATCCTTCCTTTCTCCATTCTGACCTTGCTTGGTCACCTCTTGTTCTTTTCGATCCCAGCGCTATTAAGGCTAGGGTATCTTTCATTTTCCTCATTTTTCCCCTACCCCTCATTTTTTGTCCTCCTTTATTCTTTGTTCCCCCTCATGTTATGTCCCCCCTCATTTTTTGTCACCTTTCATTTGTTTGTCCTCAATGTTTTGATATTTGGTTTTGTGATATGTTTTGGTATGTTGTAAATCAGGAGGGTTTTTAGTGGGTATGGTTGAGTCATTCGGCTAGTCCCACACACTGGGAGAGTCATGTTGGCTCTCCTTAGTGCATAACTGCATTTTCCCTACCTGTACAAGTTTATAGGGCTCCAATGACCTTTGATGTTGACATGAGCCATAAAGCACCACAAAAAATCCACTACAAGCGCCATATTTTCTTTCTTAAACAATGTTACCACATTTCTTGACCGTGGAGAAAATCCTCAGAGTGATTTTCTTGTCTTATCCAAAGCAATCGATGACATCGATCACGAAATTCTCCATTCGAAATTGCATTCTTTAGGCATTCGTGGACTTCCACATTAATGACTAACATCTTATTTAAAATCTTATACTAAAAATAAAATACTTGAGCGTTGTCTTTCAGAAACAAAAACCACTTACCTACGGAGTACCCCAAGGTTCAATTCTCGGCCCTATACTCTTTTTATTGTATGTGAACGACATATCCACATCAGAATGCGAAATGGTTATTTTTGCTGATGACACTAATTTTCTATGTAAACACGCCAACGCTCAAAAAGTTTTGTCTAACCTTTCGACTTGGTTCGATGCAAATCGTCTCATTGTAAACACTGATAAAACAGTGTCTCTGTCATTTCACAATTGTATCACAAAATTTTTACCCCAGGTTTTTCTTTCTTTAAACGGAACACAATTACAAACTAGTACAAAATTCTTAGGTCTCCATATTCAAGACAACCTCAAATGGAATTGTCACGTTGACAATCTTAATTCCTAATTAAGAAAATTGTGTTACGCATTCCGAATCTTAGATAACGTAGTTAGTTTAGGTATTTCCCGTAGCGTATATTTTGCAAACGTTTACTCCCATTTACGTTACGTCATTAACTTCTGGGGCAATTCCTGTCAGAGTATTCAAACTTTCAGAATTCAGAAGAGAATAGTTCGGATAATTTGTAAATCTCACCCCCGAAACTCTTGTAAACCTTCATTCAAGGAATTTATTATTATTATTATTATTATTATTATTATTAGAAAATTTGTGTATAAAATCGCTACTGTTTTCAAGACGGCTGTTTTTGCCCTCAACGGTAAGAAAAGAGCATTCTTTGAGACTATTAACAAAGAATGCAACATTTTTACACATTTGTATCAAATGTAAACTTGTTAGTGTCGAATTTTGTAACACTCAACAAATTAAAAGTTTGTATCTTATTATTCATGTAGTTTAGTTTTTTCTGTGCTCAACTTAAGCACAGGTTGTGAACTTTAATTCTGTCGTCCAATCTTGACCCGGTTTTTCTCCGGATTTCCTTCAGGTCGATGCGGATTTTATATACAGACTCTTGGCTCTCGCCTTATTCTTACAAAATTATTTATTATTTAACTCTGACCCCGAAGGTGGTGTAATGGAGGTATTTTTTCCCTTTAAAAGTTTGCTCTATATTATTTTTGATAGTGACATCTTGATTTACACAGGTTCAACACGATACATCATATGGTGTTCCTTTCCCACTTATTCAGTTTTGCGAGTAATATATTGAAAGACAAAATATTAAAAGAAGGTTCTAATTTTGAATATCAATATTTGTTATATATACTCTGATGAGTTTGAATATAACTTTTATTCACTCTTCGTTTATTTTTTAAATTTTGTGATAATAGTTCGAAACTTCGCTTTCTTCATGGCAACAAGAGTGAAGATGATATAATACGTTTCCGAAAGTGGATGGGATGAGACTGACATTAATGCGTAGTAAGCGAGAGAAATCCGAGCCGAGAATCTCACCTAGCCTGCGAGCAAATTTCCTTCACCGAAGGAGGCAGACAGCGTTGAAGTTCCCACAACACTACCATAAAGTGTAGCTGCCGTACGAAAAGTTACCAAATTCGGAAGAACTGCCAACCTATTTAATTGATTCCACCTATATTACTCGACTTACTGATATTTTCATCTTACACGTTGTATTCACTACTACCAAACTTGACGAAATACCTCTAGGAGAATCTGTCCTTAAAATACTCGTTTTTCATCCTTTGTAGAGTAACACAAAATTAATATTCATATTAATAAAATACATTGCATAAATTATCCAAGAAATCTTAATTCTTTAATCTACTTTCAACGAAATTCATTTTAAGGTAGTCTCTTTGTTGTTTCCATAGCTTTGGTACATCCGTAAGGTAGTGTAAGTGCTATGAAACGATGATTTTAATATCGAATGACAATCTGAGGCAGTCCAAGTCTTAACCCGTGTCGGGGTTTTTGTTCTGAAATATTGGTGGTGGCTGCCCTGAAACACCACTCGAGTCCGCTATCTTTGTTCTTTTAGTGTCCAAACTCTCGATAACTTGAGTATATGAGACGCGTCGGCATCTGAGAAGCCGAGTGTACACACTCGCAGAAAATCAATTGTGGGAACCACGAAATGTCTTCTGGAATTTGTCGAAATAAAATGATATCTTGCGTTAGTAATATTAATAATATTAAAGTTATTTTAATTCTAGCTGTTATCGAGGTTTATTAAAAAACAGTGCTCTCAAGAATTTATTTTTAAACAAGATATATTTAATAAACAATGCTCTCACGATATGTTTAAATAAACGGTGATAATATTGAGTAGAACCTACTTAGAATCATCTCACCATTTATTCATAAATCAAAAATACTTATTTTCAAATACTAATTTGTTTATATAGTATTGAGAATTTTTTTTTATCGAACTAGTGGTAAGAAATATAAAAATAGATTGACAAATGGAAGACAAACAATACTTTTTATATAAAAAACATTTATTTCCTAGTTCCCACGGTTTTAAATATAATGCCAACTTAATGGAAATAGATGGCAAAAATATCCCATCTTATAGATTGTTTGAAAAAAAAAAGAGAGAGAGAAATTGGTTGCTATCCTTAAACAATATGGCAGTTGAGGTGTTGTTAGATAAAAAATTATTAACTGCAAAAATGTACATTTATCTTCTTGCAAATAAAGACTAAGTTATACTTGGTAAACGTTTATTAGTATTCTTTACTTATAATGAATACTAAAATATTTTAAAGTTGGAGTGACCGCTCCGTATTAAAATGACTCAAATGGTCGGCTCGAAAGAGATACAAAAACTATATATGAGGCGCTAAATCAGTACAGTAAAATTGTTTTGAGTTTTATTTCAAATTGTTAAAATAATTGGTACTACTTTTTATATAAAAACTATTATTTTTTATATAAAAACTATTGATTTGTTATACGATGTACTCTGTAATAATTAGAGTACTGTCAAATTAGTAATAGTATTTTAATTTCTATGTGTTGCGTGAGGAATTTGGCCGATGATGGAGGAGAACCTCCTTTCTCAGCGTACAGAAAAACGGCATTCATAAAGTTCGAAAGGATAATTAGCGTCTATGTATTCAAGTACTTATGAGTGACATACATATTCATGGTTTCTTGTTATTTTTAAGTTAATTTCTTACTCCGTTAGGTTGCTATGTTTAATATTTGTTACCCCTGGAAAAGACCCCAACGAGAAATGACACCTTGTGAGCTGAGAAACTATCACTATAAATATCGTGAAGTTCATCCTAAGGTTGCGGAATGTATTTAACAATACTAATTCTTGATTCCATTCACCTTATTAAACTACTAGATCAATTTTGCATCAAGAGCGCTTGCATAAATTGAAACTATCATTGCCATCTCTACTTCGAAAGGTTAAAAATGGAAAAAGGAAAAGGAGAAAGTGATTCACAAACGTGTAAATGTAAAATAGATATGACGATTAATACGAGTTAGAGAAAAATTGGTCTGACGGAATGCATTGATGCAGGAATTATTGAACATTCCCCATGAAATATCTAACCACACTTATTTACCCTGTGCCCAAGTATTTGTTAATTTATCTTTCAGTGATTTCATTCAGGAAATAACATTGTAACTGTGAAACGTATCCATTTCCCACATTTTATGAGAACCTTCCTCTATTAAAGAATTCGATGCATTTTCCATCGGTTTCCGTGGCTTTATTACCACAGAGGCTATTAAAATACAGCAATGCCGTCTATTCAAAGTAAGTAAAGCAAAATGATATTTTATTAAACATCGCTTTGCTGCTATTTCTAGAATGGAATTCAGATTTGTGACTTTGTGTTCGTTTGCACTTAAATGATAAAACAGTGTTGTTTCACTATGGGGAGGAAAAATGAACCAAGGTTTAGTGCACTAGTCAGACTTCTCTGAATTTATGCAGGTTCTCAAACAGTATGAAATAGACATTTTAAAGGTTTTATCGTATACAGCAAATATTAAAGCACAGTTAAATTGATTTTCATATTTTAGAACATGGTTTTTGTTGAATTTATGGAAATATAACCATTGGGACATTCAGTTGTATTTTTATCAACCATGCTGTTCTATATACTGAAAAAGTACGATATGAGGTAAATTTGATAAGTTCTCACAGAATTTAAAATGTATAAAATCGAAGATTTTTTTGTGGGGCTTTACGGCTCATGTCGACATCAAAGGTCATTGGAGCCCGTAAAAAAATCGAAGAAGTTTAGTATGAAAACTGGCACATTTCTTCAAATAGGTGCATTCAATATAACGCCTGAATACAAATACAAACTTCTATAGCGCCGTCGTATAAGTTACATATTATAGAATCACCGCATTCCAGTGCGAAACACTTGTCGATTGAGCTTACTGAAAATCTAAAATATTTTTTTTATGATTGTTATTTTTCTCTTTTTTCGATTCTAATGTACCCTTCTCAATTTCCTAAATAAATACAATAATGTTTTCTATATATTTTTAAGAGCAACAGCAGCTAGATCATCAATTTTTGTTTTGTTTTCGTTAATGAGTCAGATCATTGATAAACGCTGAATTCACAGATTCCTTACTGTTGTAATGTGTTGCGTCGGATTCACAATGCTACTTTGTGACTCTATACGAAATCTAACTCGTGAAAAATTCTTTATCATAACTCTCCGCGAGCGGAGAATTTATGTAATTCTAAATCTAACAAATTATCACTACATTCACCATAAATAACCTTTAATGGACTCTTTGCTCCATTCTCATAAACTAATAAAACATATTTTTCATTTTTACACGAGTTACATTTCATTCTATCTGTAGATTTTATATTACTCGAAATCATTAAATACGTTTAATGAACTGTTTCATTATTAACTAGAGGCACTCTCAAAAATTCTTCAATTATTCAAAACTATATTAATTCTGGTAATGTGTTGAATCATAAAATAATTTCAATGTTTCTCTTAGGAAAAAACATTTTATTGTGCTTGGCAATCAATTAAAATAATTTAGATTTAAAAACACAATGCCTCAAAATGTTCATCAAACTGGTGTCACATCACTCAATCCAAAACAGAAATAACCATGACAAGATTTCATATTGTGTGCTTCGAGCTTTTCTCATAATATTCATGAAAAATAAACATTGAGATATGTTAATGAAATTATAGAGGGGATAGTGCACAGTAGTTATTAATGTTTGAGGAAATAATGTCTTAGGAAAGATAACCAGTATTGTGCGGAAGATATTGTACGAAAATCTGTCTCATATTACAGACTTAATTCCTTGGAACTCTTTATAATAGTTTATCCTCTCAACTCCAACTTCTTCGATCGCTGTTTTTGTTCCAACAATGTTACGTCTAAACACGGGTTGATTCTCTGGTCTAGGTTTTCAGCTGAGTTCCTTCCCCGCACACTCTGGACACGAAGGATCGATACCTTGGAACTCACCCGTGAGACATCTTTTCCCAAACTCTCTCCCTCCAACATGAGTAAAAAAAGGTGACAAATGAGCAAAACCGCATGAACAAAAGTTTTCAAACAAATGATTTTGACGATCAAAGAATATTATTATTGTCGCCTCCAATCAGGACTAACAAGTATCCAAACTAAATTTAAGAAATCACTCAAATTAACAACACGAATTATTAACTACTAAGCTATTATTCTGTAGTTTTAAGATTTTAAATTATTTTAGTGAATTAGTATTTTTGTGTGGAGTCTTACGAATCGCTCGTTCCACTCTATACAAATGTCGTTATCTCTAATGAAGTAATAATAAATCTTTTATAATAATAATAAATTTATTGTCAAAAAGTACAGACTGCGTATGACCACGTGGAGGACAATAAACTAATTTACTCTCCGGAAGCAAGCAAGGGACCATCCCATCAATTCCGATCAAGGGCCCTATGGCAGAGGCAAATTCAAAAATTTCAGCAAAAGTTCCTAGATAAGATAAAAAGTTAGCTGCGAGTTATAATATATATAATGTCAATATGTATTTGCGGTATTTATTCTCGAACTTATGATGTGGCACTTCTTGTTAATTATTACCTACGGACTACGAGAAAAAATTACTGAAAAGTCACGAAATTTTACACGTATCCATTACCACGAAAGAGTAAGTAGAGAATTTCAACTGTTGACAACAATGACGCTTGAGCCATTATTGTCGTTTGGCCAGCTACGAGAAACAAGAGAAGCAATATTATCGATTAAATGGTTTTAATTTTAAAAAAGACTGCGACAAAATAATTTGGTTTACAGGAGGGAGAAAAACATTTTTTTTTTCTGTTTGATAAATGTGTTCTAATTTTGCTGAAACAGTACAAATAACTCTTCATTTTTAATTAACTCCAATATCTCTGAAAGCAATAATCTAAAGAGCAGATATTGCAGAATCATATTATTACACCGATTAACTATTTGCATATTTGACAACAACAAACCGAATATTATTAACAAAATTCGAACTCTTAGCCTAAACATTTACATTGCATTTTCGATATACGTTTTCTAATGGATTGTTCCAGATTTTATTCATGTATGCGCACAGTAAATGCCCCAACACAATAAGTATATTGAAATACTACTTCTGTGGAACGTATTCCATAATTTGTTTCGCTTCTACAGTTATCATGCTTCTATTACATTCTCCCTCATACTTCTCATTTTATATATTCATGTTACAAAATATTTTAATAGACTTTAATTGAATATATGTAAAATTTGCTGATGTCAATGTTTCAAAATTTATTGGTTTCAAAATTATTTATTGGGCACAGTTCTATACATGTAAATTAGATTTTGAAATTGGTTAACCAAATGAATGTTTTGTTTCTTCATTCATGGCATTTTACATTTTTTGAAAAAACAATTTTTGCTGTTTATTCTCACGCTTGTTAGTAGGTAAAGATAATCTCAATTTTGGTTTAATATGAAAGAATAATGTGTCTGTTTACACCCATAACTCTGCTACGGGCTTGAGATTTAAGATGATAAATAAGTAAATGTAACAGAATTTCAAGAGTTACAAAAATCTGGATTTGAATGTTCAATAGAAGATTTCCGAATTCCAGAACTTGAATTTTGTATAAAACGTATCTTCAGAAACTCCAAGTTAATTACCTGCTCACTTCGCTAAATTTTCAAGTTAAATTTTTACCTGTACAATTAGAATATAAATATACTTATTTCATTCAACGTAAAATATTGAGCTGAAATTAAAATTTAGTGAGAGAAGGATTGAAATATCCCACTCGTGATGGGAAGTAGTATGGACTAAACAGAGATGCCGAGATGCTGGTAGCATCTTTTCATAAAGTCGGCATAAATAAATGGGGAAGTAATAGTAATATTTATCTGATTGTTACGCCACCCTTCCCCCCCCCCAAACATGGAAGGGCTACCAATAAATTTCTCTTAGTACATTATACACAATATAAACTTATAATAAAGAAATATTAAGTATTAATTTGTATAAATCAGTTATTTGATTAATAGGAATAATATTTAGAAACTTGCTTCATTGACTTGAAAGCTTCCATCACAATTTGTGTCAACGCGACTTTATTTACATTCGAGATGTAACAGTAGAATAATATTGTTGATTTAATTTATGGTTGGGGTCGTTTGTGATCTCCTGGTTAGAGAGAATGGATTCAAAACGGATGAAGCATATACAAATGTCATGACAGTATGCATAAAAGTTTACTGGTAACCCCGAGGAGAAATTTACACATCTTATTGAAAAATCTGGTAACTTATGGATAATAGTAATGTAAAAAAATCCTACATAAAATTTTCATTACCTAAAATTGTGACGCATTTTTAATTAAAAAATGGTCTTGTTTTGAAAGTTCATAATTTGTCACAAGATGTTTGACAGTCATTTCTAGGTTTGCAAGAGAGAAAAGCAGAGATTTCTGGACTCAACAATCAATCCTAATATTGGAGAGAGTTCTGCATTGTTATATAGTCCAGTAGTGCGAGTCGTGTTAGTGGAGTAATGTGTTGTATGAATTAATATTAACTCTTGTAGATTCCCAAATATTCATTTTAGTTACCCTGAAATTTTGTACTAAAAGTATTTCGTAACGTAGCTATTAAGCGTTTGTATAATGGAATGAATATCATTTTAATTTTAAGTCAAATTTATTCCACTATTCAAAAAGAAAAATTATTTTACTGCAAAAACATTTACATTCTTCAATTTTAAAACTAAGATATGCATTAAAATATTCATAGTGCGAGAATTTACGTTGTTATTTGTGTCATTTTTTCTTCGACATTTTATACGTCTATCGTGAACTAAAATAAGAATATAGAGTATTGAGCACATTACAAGAGAAGTTATACTCCTCAATAACCCCTTTGATTCGCGTTTCCTAGTATATTATATATTCAAAGACAGTAGAAGTAATTATTATACAA
The DNA here is from genome assembly GCA_002313205.1 of Laupala kohalensis. NCBI lineage: Eukaryota > Metazoa > Arthropoda > Insecta > Orthoptera > Trigonidiidae > Laupala > Laupala kohalensis. The sequence continues at coordinate 70,793 of NNCF01128853.1, read as the reverse complement.
CGCAACTTGACGTTTCTCTTGCTTAATTTTAATTGTAATTAATTTCTTTGATATATGTCAGCATTCTTTGTGGTTATCACATTAACCCTGGAGTTTAATATTTATATTTGATTGTTTATTGCAGCTAACTTCAGTTACAAAATACTTTCTTTCACCACCTGAGTAAAGATAGGAAACCTACACAAATCTTACTCTCTTAAAATTCCTGTTTGTTCTCACAATAAAATTTATATTAAATTAATAATTGTCGATGACTGTAATCATTAAATTGAACTTTTTAAAATCATTTTACGTTAAATGAAAGTGGGAGGTGGGACCAGGGTCCGAACCCGGGATGTACTCCCCAAGGAAGTCCCATCTTCCATTTTCATTCAACAAAACATGATTTAATCTGTTACCTGGTGTGTGTTTAGCCGCAATTAAGAGATTTCAGAACTGTTGTTTACTTTACGATGCAATATTGAAGGTATTGAAATCGTCCAAAAGAGTTTCAAGATCTTGTCAGAACTTTTTTCAGTTTATTATCAAAGTTCTGAGACAGAGTCTTGTCCTATGCGAGTGAAATAATTTTTTCGATAACTCACCAACAAAAGACTGGATTAAAACGAAACTTGGTAGCCGCATTTTTCTTTCGTTGCTCTATAAATAAATCACCCTCGCCCCCTTCCACCCCCCCCGCCCCCCACTATGTCATAGCAACATTCTCCGAATCTCCTCTTCGCAGCATTTTTTCCTTGTAGCCACAAACATCGCCAGCGCCGTTTCCTCTTCCTCCCCGACAGCTGCCTATCGCTGGTGGCCAACCATCTCGTCGCTGCCTACATCCAAACGCGACCGCCGTCACGTTCCGCCTTTTTGCGAGCAACGCGCTGCCGTCCTAGCCGCAGCCGCTGACCCTCTCAACAGCAGCGGCGCACGGTCACGCGTTGTGTTCCCCAGATATATCGCCCGCGCCATGGAACGGGAGAAGCAGCAGCAAGGAAGGAACAGGGAAAGGGAGGAAGAGTGAGTGAGGAAATGGAACGCCGACGCGTGGCAGTCCGTCGTTGTCCGCTTGCGTCCACGTCCGGCGAGAGATGACGTCGCTTCCTGCCGGGCGCTGGTGCCGTCGCTGCTCGTGCCTCGCCACTAGCGTTGTCCGATCCCGAACCCCAGCGGCCACCGCAGGAAACTTGAAATATATGGGTTTCAAAGGGAGGGAGGAAGGTTTGAACAGGTGAATACACACGAGGAAGTTAAATGTGATGGCAAAATCAACTGTAAAGAGACGCAATAAAATGGAAGGGAGACGTTGACAATTGCTGTGAGGGTATACAATTTGAGTGGGTTTGGTTTTGAAAAGGGATACAATTCAGACTGGAATAAAGAACCAATTCAGAACTCTCAGACATTTTTGATTGTAACCTCTGAAATATACAATGAAATTTCTCTCAAACCCACACTCACGTGATAATTTGTAAGAAATATCCGGTTTTATGAAGGTAAGGTCTTAATAATAATAATAAATAATAAACTTTATTGTCAAAATAGCAGTTACATACTGCGTATGACCACGTGGATGATAATAAACTAATTTGCTCTCCGGAAGCAAGCAAGGGACCATCCCATCAATTGCGATCGTAGGAACTACGGCAGAGGCGGATTTAACTTTTCAGCATACTCCTATCAATAAAAATTGTTCGGTACGTGTTATAATATTAACATAATACCAACAAATTTTTATTTAATAAAACACAAGAAAGTAATTTCACAAATACTTATTATTATCGAACTATAGATTACTCGCAAAGTATTGATGATAATTTGTAACTATTAAATAACACTGAATACGAGATTTATTATTTCAATACATGATCCCCTAGGTCAGCGTTGAATAAAATGACGAATGGAAAGAGAGTCCGCTGTACGGAATTGTCCGCTATTGAGAAGTGTCCGGTAAGGGAACTTTCACTGTATTCCATATTTCTATTTACCGGACATACTCATTATTCTACATTTGAAAAGTATCAGGATAATTTCGAAATATTTTATATTTAAGTGTATTGCAAAATGCTGAAACTTTACGAGAATGGTAGCGACAAAAATGAATTTTCGATTTTGGTTTCCTCATTATTTTCTTTTCATGTGCACAGCCTTAAGTTGCAAATGACTGGATATTTGTTAATGTTATCTAAAAATTGAGGAATAGACCTTCATTACTAACAAATCCAAGGAGTGTTATTCCCTTAATGTTATTTTCAAGTAGTCCGTCTGAAATCTTGGGCAAGTTCTTGGACATTCCATGTGATATCCGTTATAGAGCCCTTACAAATATATCTTACAATAGTGGGCAAATTCAAAAGAACCTTCAGTATCCATTATGAAGACGTTTCACTCTACTTCCAACAAAAAAAATCGACATATTTGTCAACACCTGTATGAAATGTGGTCTCAAAATCTTATGAAATGATGAAGACATAACGATTAATTGAAATATTGTAATTATGATCATGAAACTACATGTAGCTTTAAATGAACTAACAAATGTTCTATCCGAAAAGTGAAGTTATGAGACAAAATTATTTTCTCTCATAGCTAGTGTAAAGTATTACAAATTTAATTAGCATGAATTTTTGACTGAAGTGAGGTTTCATCAGTTAGTATAGTATAATTTGAAAGAGTTTGCGTTTAATATGACAAAGTATTTTAAAGCGGTGACCAATATAAAGCTTTTTAAAAACCGTCGTAATTTCGTAAGAGAGGTCATTTTACATAAAGCAGGATAGAAAATATAGCAAAGTTTTCCAAATGTTGTACTATTGTTCCATTTGTGCCACAAAACGTATTAGTTAAAATTATATTAAAATTGCCTAATTACAAAATGTATAGCTATTAAAATATATGCTAATTTACGGTACGACATTATGAATAGAGTGTAAATCTGTATATGTGTTGGAAGAAAACGAGTAATGCTTTAAAAAATCTGAGAAACATTTCTGCATTACGTTAAAACCTTTTTTAATATTTCTTTAAAGAATTCACATAGAACTACGCTGCTATTTGTTACAATAGATTATATATAAATTATATGGACATGATTTAACTTTCTAGATGTTAAACTTTTTCATCTTTTTACTGGTTAATGCATATTATTAACAACAAAATACATTTTTATTATTCTGGTTTAATTTTATTCGTTCTGATTGACGATAAATTATCTTCGCCCGTCATTCGCGTAATGTGATCACATAACTATTATTTCACGTCACTCGGTTTATGAACACGAATCAAAATAACTGTTAATGATTGATAATATGTGTGTATGATTTACAGTCGAAGAATATTCTTCAAAGAGGATACAAAAGGAAATATTACATCCAAAAAAACTATCCCTGAACAGGTCCCGAAGGTGCCCAAGTGGTTCGTGGAGGGTGGAGCTCCACAATTACTTGACCTGGGCACTAGAGAGAGAAGATGTGGTCAGCATCTCGCTCCGACCGGTTTGACCCCACGATAGATACAGCAGACTGAGTAGGACAGGAAGTTAATCTGGATGTTGGAGTGTGACGAAAAATCCCCACCCAGCTAGCAAGTCAGCGCTCTACCCACTGAGCCACGCTGACTCCAATATTATAACTAAAGTGTATAAAAATTGACTTATTAAATTTGTTCAACATAGCCCATGAGGTTATTTCAAAACAAAAAAATATTTATTCACAGATTCAATGAATTTCGTAAAGTGTATGTAAGTATGTATGTATGTATGTATGTCCCTCCCAGAGGACACCACCTTATCGAAGCACTGTCCGTGCGGGTGGCGAGGGTTTGCGTGTTCTGTCGAAGCTGAAGGCTATGCCGGCGGTAGCGTAGCTACTGGCAGGTCCTCCCAAACCGGACAAGTCTCAGCTGAGGAGCCAGACGAAGTGTGTTCCTAAACGACATTTCGATGCCAACCAGGCACTCACCCTTCCTAGATATCCCTCCTTCCCATTAGAACCAACTGCTGCCTTGTAGTTCGGGATTGGATTCTCAAAGGCTCTGAGAAGGAACTCTAAAGAAACCGGTCGCTATACTTCAGATCCTATCAAGTTCTCTTGCCGAATCTGCCAAAAAGTAAAAGTTGATGTCAGTGTGATAGAACAGCAATCGTATACCACTTAAATCAAATCATTGCAAATAAACTCTCCAAAAAGTCTGATGGCGAAGTGGGAAGGCTGAGGTTGGCTCAAACCATAGCTGTCGGCTGCACAGTAGCGGCCTAAGTGTGATGGTCGTATTCTATCAGATCTGGATGAATGAAGAATTCGGTCCTGCCTTGGTGTCTGAGCAGCCTTATTCAAGGACAGCACTGCTCATCCCTGACGAGGAAGGGTCTAGAAAATGTGACCAAAACATTGCTCATCCAACCCAATTCTGTCTGGCAGTCCGCGGCCAGAAGGAACCTCTCTTGCGGACGAAAAACTAAAATAACTAAGAAAACTGATCCATTGACGATTGCTACCTGGAATATAAGAACGCTTTTGGACACGGACGATTTACGGCGCACGGATACTATCAGCAGACGTACTGCTATAATAGCCAAGGAACTACAGAAATATAACATTGACATAGCAGCCTTACAAGAGACATTTGAAGAACTTTGGCCAACTTACAGAGATAAAAACCGGGTATACTTACTTCTGGACTGGTAACCAGGATGACGAGCGCAATCAATATGGCGTTGCTATTGCAGTAAAAACAAACCTAATCACAAACGGCATTGTTTCCCAGCCGTCATGCATTAATAATAGACTGATGAGTATTGATATATCCGGTAAAGATTCACAAACAACTTTTATAAGCTGCTACGCCCCTACCCTTGTTTCAGAAAATCAAACTAAACAAATATTCTATGAGCAACTGAAGAATATGGTTGATCGTATACCAAACAAAAATGGTATTATTATTGCCGGAGACATGAATGCCAGGATAGGGAAAGGTGGTGATGATAATTGGAAGCGCATCATTGGAAATCTTGGCATAGGACAGAGAAACGAAAATGGTCAACTACTGCTGGAATTCTGCTCTGAGAAAAACTTGTGTTTTGCCAACACACGATTCCAACAAAAAACATCACATAAAGTGACCTGGAAACATCTGCGTTCTCAAGAATGGCATTTAATTGACTATGTCATAGTAAGATCAGAAAATATTAAAGATGTACTGAGATGCAGAAGCATGCGCGGTGCACAGGGTGATACAGATCACAACATGATAAGAGCCTCCATAAAAATGCCAACGAAACAATTCTACCCCACAAAACCAAGACGGAAAAACTACAACATCCAAGAATTAAAAGACAATGTAGTCAAGAAGACTTTGAGGAAAATTTAATATGTAACTATGATGAAAATGACTCAGTTGAAACTTTATGGAGCAAATTTAAGGATGGTTATAGGAAAGCAGCGGAAAAGACCCTCAACACAAAGAAAAGTAACAACCGGGATTGGTTTGATGAGTCAAATGAAGACATAGATGAAGCCCTGAAAAAGAAACAAGCTGCTCACACCAAATACTTGTCCAATCCAACTGAAAATAACAAGAAAGAGTACCAACGAGCTAGACATCAGTGCCAACGTGAAGTGAGAAAGATCAGAGATGATTGGTGGACTAGCAGAATGAAGGAACTACAAAGTTTTAGAGATTTTAATGATGCCCATAACCTTTATAAAGTCATCCGATCCAACATTGGCTCAATGAAAAAATCATTAAATGTGGTTAAAAGTAAAGAAGGAGAGCCTCTGATTAACAAATCTGAACAGCTAGAAAGACGGAAAGAACATTTTCAAGAAGTATTGAGCCAAGACAATTCCGTTCAATATAATATCCCCGCTTTTCCTACCAATCTAACCGAATATATTACTGATGAGGCACCAAGCGAAGAAGAAATCACCAAAGAAGTCCAATTTCTCAGGAATCATAAAAGTGCTGGTGATGATGAGATTGTTGCTGAGATGATTAAATCAGGAGGACCCACATCTACAAAACTTTTACACAGATTGCTGAAAGAGGTATGGGAGAGAAAGGACGTACCACATGATTGGAGAAACGCCACAGTCATACCTATTCACAAAAAGGGTGAAAAGTCAAGCTGTACAAATTATAGAGGCATATCACTTCTTTCAGTGCCAGGAAAGATTTTGTCAAGGATTCTATACAACCGTCTAGTGTCATTGGCAGATAAAGTACTCCGTGACGGACAATCTGGTTTTAGAAAAGAACGCTCTACAACAGACATGATTTTCTCAACAAGACAACTCGTTGAAAAGACCATAGAGCAGAATACCACCCTATGCATTGTCTTTATCGACATTTCAAAGGCATTTGACTCTGTAAATCGAGACCTCCTTTACAAAGTGCTAGAACAAATGAAATGTCCCCTAACTACTCTATCAATCCTTAAAAGTCTACATGATCAGACCAGTGCAAATGTCAGGGTGGATGGAGACTTCTCAGATCCATTCCTAGTCACAACTGGCGTTAAACAAGGCTGTGTTCTGGCACCACTTCTCTTTCTTCTGTATATTCACACCATAATGCACAATACAATGTCCCGAACAAACATCGGCATAAACATCTGCCATCGAAGTGATTCAAATCTATTCTACAAGCGAAATCTCAAAGCCAAAACGAAATTAATTCACAGCAAAATTCAAGAATCCAAATTCATGTTTGCGGATGATTGTGCCCTCATTGCAAGCACAGCTGAAGATTTACAAATACTTCTAAATACATTCGTAAAAGCTGCAGATGAATTTGGATTAAAAATGAATATTCAGAAGAGAGATAATGTTTGTAAATTGTCAACCTCAAAATATATATGTGGGTAAAGAGTCATTAAAAGTAGTCGATAATTTCAAGTACCTAGGAAGTTACATCAACAATAGGGGAAATATGAAAAAAGAAATTGAGAATAGAATAAATGCAGCGAATACAGCATTTGGAAAGCTGTATTTGGAGTTTGGAAGTCACATAATCTGAGTTTAACAACAAAATTATCCATATATGAGACGGTAGTTATCAGTACTCTTCTCTACTCAGCAGAATGTTGGACTACATTAAAAGAACACCTCAACAAACTGAACAGTTTCCATATGCGTTGCTTGCGAACCATACTCAAGATCAGTTGGAGAGAATATATTCCCAATGAGATTATACTAGAGCGAGCGAACATATTGAATATTGAAGACCTTGTCCAAAACAGGCGCCTCCGCTGACTAGGACATGTCAGTAGGATGCAGGAGGAT
>NNCF01128853.1:53142-63303 GCA_002313205.1 Laupala kohalensis | reverse complement strand
GTGTGTGTGTGTGTGTGTGTGTGTACGGGTTGGGGATGAGAACGATATGATACCTCTTTGATATGGCTGGAAAATCACACAAGGTGCCCGATGCCCTTCTTGACTCACTTCCCCGAGGCGGGTGATGAATGAATGGTGAAGATAAGTGAATGTTTTGGTGGAATGATAGACACGGGAATCGGAGTCAATGAATTTCGTAAAGTATTTCAGTTATTAAATTATCCAATCTGAATCAAATTAAATTAATCCCTTTACTACCTATCCAGTGGAGCCTATATTATTGTGGGAATGATATTTTCGAGTCTTATCGTCGTAAATGTGAGCTTACTTTCCAAATCCTTGAAGTAGAAGAAGGAAAATGTAAAAAAAAGGAAAATTTATAGTACAACTTGAAATTACATGATATTTCAGTATATTTATTTTATGCCTTTTGGTAAGATCTGTGCGCCTAGGGAGATGGATTTGGGAAGGAGAGTTGTTAGGTTGCTGTGTATCGTACGTATGATGTACAAAGAGATTCTTCCTATTGCACACCAATGTAACAAACTCCTAGATTTTGTTTTTGTATTTTCTGGAATTTTAAATTTTTCTAGAAATTATCTTTAAATAAACGTTTTTTTTTCAAGAGAATGTGGTAAAGACCTATGAATGCTGCTTACCTATGTACCCTTTTAAATTCGTAAGTTCAAATTTTCTGGAGAGTCCATACTTGCCTAAAACCTATAAATGATGGCAATTTTCATTTCTGTATCGTTATAAGAAGTATTAAAATATATTAAATGAATAGAGGTATTGTAACAAGGCCTGAAACAAGTAATTTTAATTTATTGGTGGGTCTATAGATTGCGTGATTTTAGTTTTTTATTAACTCCTCAGCATTATGTATCTGAAAGTAGACGTGTAAGATCATATGGACTCGGAATTTTACAGCCTCTAAAATACAATAACCAAAAGTTTGGTTTCGGTTTTTTTTTTCACTTTCTCTTCATACGCACACTCGAATACCCATAAATATAATGACTATTTATGGTATGTTTCTATTATGATCCTTTATGTTTTCATTTAATTTTCACTGGTTCGCTATAAGCAAGTTTTTAATTTCCACCATGATATCATTTTAGGTATTTTGTCAAGAGTGAGATCGATTTGTTCAAGAAAACCACGGTCCATGATAACTACCAATTTGTTCACGATGAAAATAACGAAATGCAAATCGAACTCGGATCTCCATCTTTGAAGCAGCGTATTTTTTTCTATATGAAATTTTAGAACTAAAAAGAGTGAGGACTTCGAATACTAGATCGGAGTGCAGAATAGTCCAAATACGCCGAGACTAGTTCAATTCAATTTCAATTTCAAAAGGGCTTTATTATAACATAAAATATACAGTAATACATGTGGCGGGGCTTAAGGTCCGTGCGCCTTATAAAGGCACTAAAATGTGCCGTGGGCTGTGCGTACTATACCCTAGTATTCACTCTCATTGTACTGAAACAGTAACATAAAATAAAAATATTAAACGATTTTGATTATTTAACATGTAACTAATATATGTAGTAAAAATGTTTTAAAAAAATTATTATACTGTCATGTCTATTTGTTCTTAATTTTAATTCTCAGCTTTTGTTTTATGCACTTCAGTGATTGTTTCGTTCATTGAGCACCGTTGGGAACCACGGATAACCAACGGTTAGGGCAAGCGCGCTAAGCAAGAAAAGGAGATCTGGAGGTAACTGGTAATCTGTAACAGAACAACAAATTCGGTGGTAGAATCAAATAAATTCATAGAAAAATACATATTTATCTTGAGGGTAAATAACATATGCAGACATATTACCATACCCAAAAAAACCTTATTTACATATTTATCTACATATACGTACACGTGCATATACCCATACCTGCATGTGTAGACTTTTTGAATAAATGAAAAAAAACTAAAATAGTATTATTACCACTACTATCACTAACAATGATGATAATAATAATAGTCACATATGACGTAGTGAGTTTTCTTCGTATTTTCTTTTCAGGCACAATCCTTATAATAACATTAAACTTCTCCTGGCATGTCTATTAAATTAACACTAACAACATGTTAGCACGAATTGTGTAGGTATGAGAGAAAACGAAACATTCAAATACAGTGGATGGAAGGATGCCTACAATTGACTATCACATGTGACACTACGTAAACTTACTTCTACTCCTACACAATCATGCGTCAATAGTCTCGGCAAAATGTGGCAAATGCATGAGAAACCATCAGTTGAAATAATGAAATATAAAATAATGAATTTATTTTCTTTACGAAAAAAAAAATATTTTGATAATTGATAAACTAGAAAAATTACTGCCACTGTGTCAAGTAGTACGGCAGCGTTACAAAAGAAAATTACAATCACATTAACTATCAGTCCAGTGCTTTCTGATAAGCCGCTTTCCACTGTGCCGTCTGATGAGCTCTATCTTAACCTAATCATAACTAGATAAAGATAACATCTTTAATACTAAATGTCTGTTATATTGAGATTGTTTTCAAAAACAGAGAAAACTATTACATTGTATAGTAGGTTCAACATTATAAATAGAGACTAATTGACAATATTTAAATTTAGACAAAATAAAAGATTATGTTGCAAGATGGGAAGGGTGATACGTGGGTGAATAGCACAGTATTAAAATTTAAAAAAATGTACAATCCAATATACACTAAGTGATATAAATACAACATTAATTTTTTAGCCAATTATCTATTACATAATTATAATAAAAGAGTTAATTTTAGCTTAATATGACATTTAGAAAATGTACTTTACTCAGTAAAAATTTTAATATTAAAGAAACTGATTTAAGAGTGGATCAATATTTTATGTTGAGTGGCAGTTGATAGAAATATTAATGGCCTACATAATTATATAGCTGTCTATAAATGGATTCGATTAATTTTGAAATTCTGAAATGAAAAATTGAGACGGGATGTAGCTTCAGAAAATATAGTTGTTTTTATCATCTTTTCTGAATCACATGGGATACAGTATTATGTCAAACAGCGGGTGGAGTTTGTGTAAGATTTTTTTTTTACCGTAGTGAACCTCCCGTTTTGTGAGAGATCCGACACGCCTTTCCTTCACCTCGCGCGAGTCAAGATGCTTCCTCGTTGTCGTTGTACGATAGCACAGTGTGACATTGGGTTAAGTGGTGTGAATATACGATGCAGTAAAATCTCAGTCACTGCTACCCAATCCGTCTCTTCTCCCCAACACCGTGCATTCGAGTTAGGATGAAAATAAATCCACAATCTTGTAACAAACCAATTTATATCAGGAGTCGATAAACTCAGTGCAACGACAATAGTAATAAATTGTGCCAAAACTACATATCAGACTTGCTGAACACGATGATCAAAAATTGTGAAGCAGTTAAACACGTATATTACTTTTTTGATGCAAGTATAAAGACCGGTTTGGATAACAAAAATGAGAATTGAGGTATGCAATAAATTGAAATATTTAAATGAATGTTTTCAAAAGTGCATATATTATATTTTTTAAATGTTTTGTTGGGTATAAAATTAAAATTGATCTGAAAATACTCCAAAAATTTAGAAAATATATTATCTAAAGATACCTCATAGGGGAAAATATTAAATATTTCTTGGCGAAAAGTAAGTTAAATTTCGTCAATTAAATTATGTTTTAAGAACGTTCCCTGCGTTTCAAATTTTCATTCTATTTTAGTATAAACTCAAGTGACCAACGACAGATCTCGTCGAGAAAATTCAAATGACTCTGGAACAATTTTCTTCAGAAGCGAAAAAGAGGGAAGAGATTGTCTAACACGTCTAATTATAAAAATTATTAGATCGTAAAACATTAGATATTGCCCCCATATGCGAGACTGGATATGTTGCAAAAAAAAAAAAAGATTATCATACTGAGCATTTTTACTTTTCATTTTTGTGCGGTTAGAAAATAATATACAATAAAACAATAACTCTCTTGCCCACATACTTTAAAAGTTCGTTTCCGTAAAACATGTTTAAATACGTATGACATAATACCCATGACCAATTCGATTTCCTTCTTGAGTTTTCATTGGATCCAGGATTAGTTGCTGCGTAGATCATCAACTCTGTATTCGTTTTTATGAAAAGTTATAATAATATTTGATCCACGACATTTTTTGATACATTTGTGTGAATATTTTTGATACATTTAGGTTTCTGAAACATTATATAAGTTTGCGTATGCTTACGTGAGCTTATGAAGAAAACCTAAAATAAGAGACGTGAGGTAACAAAGGATAACTCATATAGAAGATAAAATAATAGAATAACATATCTGGGAAAAAGTTATAGAATATGTCAGAATGGTTTTCATTTAACTTTGCAGATTTGTGACTTAATATTTTGACACATGAAAAATCAGTGCAAAACCTCATTTCCCTGTAACCATTTTATAGTGAATAAAGCGAATAAGAGTTGTATCGCAAAAAGGCGTGGAGCGTAAGTTACCAAAATCTCACGGTAGCTTTTACATTTCCCCGAACTTGTGGTTGTCGGAGAGAACAGTTTCATGAGATGTCATTACAGAGATCGAGAGCATTCTGTTTCCTCGAACGTAGGATGACAGCAACTGTTGGGAACTTCTCGTCGTGGCTTAATCTTGCGGCAAGCAATGTCACTGTAGCAGATCGGGTTGATGCGAGTCCCCGTTCCCACACAGATCTCGGAGATCGCGTATAGTTCTCATCGTCAGATACATTTGTGAACTGCACTCTGCAGCAGGGAACGATAGAATGGAATCATGTAACAATAATAAATTAATAATTTTTTGTCAGGAAAGACGTTACAAACTGCGCATGACCACGTGTAGGACAATACATTAATTTACTCTCCGGATGCAGACAAGGGACCATCCCATCAGTTCCGATCTGGGGCCCTACGGCGGAGGTGGATTGAACATTTGAGCACATACTCTGAAATAAGAATAAAAAAAGTGCGCTACGTTTTATAATATTTTCAGTACCAACAAATTTGTTGTAATAAAACACAAAAAAGTTATTTAATCAGAACGTATTACTATCAATCTAAATATTATTCGGAAAATATCGATTGTAAGTGATAACTGTTTAAATAACACTAAATTCGAGATTAATGATTTCAATGTATCGCCGTCACTAAACGTGTCAGAGAAAGAAAAACAATCAGAAATTGTACATTAGTACGAGAAGAAATGTCGGGATCACGCTCGCTGCTCTAACGTCTCCCATTTTTCTGAAATAGAAATTTTCAATATATGGTTATACTTTGTTTTCTTAAATACTTTGCTTTTCCTGAAGAAAAAAAAAGAATCATTTATCAAGATTATAGGAACTAAATATATTCTTTTCGAGGGAATGTGTTCACAATTTTACCTACGAACATCAAATAATAACATAACTAAATATTTTTTATAAATTGAATTTAGTGAATATAACGCACAATATCAATAAATAATATCATAATAATTATTGCGTTTACTCAATATTTTGTTTGAAAATGCAAAACAACTTTCTGTAGGTTTCATTAAGATCACTATTCATCGACACTATTCAACAAAATTAGTCTTGGAATTAGCTGAAAAATTTGAATAGATTGACCATTATTAAATAAAAGACCTCGTTATTTTATAAAACTTGTTCACACTATAACTCTCAAATTAATATACCTAACATAATAACAGTTACCCTAACTTATCAACACATTTTCTTTCTATGAAACTGTCGTAGAATAACGCAATTTCACCAAGAAATTATTTTTTCTACATAAATGAATGAATCGTTTGCTGAATAATAAGGAAGATACTTCCTTCCCCCATATCCTAGTTGCAGGCAAGTTTTACTCCGTTTCGTATTGAACATTAAAATATAAACAGGGCATCAGAATAAATATAATAATGAACAACGGAGCATCACGTAAGGCACGTTCTTTTCTTTACAAATATTGTTTATGCCAAGATGGTCAGACGCGTCGGAGCTGTCATTCTTAGGACTCAAATAGTCAAGTAACACCCTTTTCAAATAAATCAGTCAATTAGCTTTCTTGATGCAATTTTTCAATGTTATCTCACAAGGGAAAAGGTGAAAGATAAAACAATGGGAAATCGTACAAACATCTTTTAAGGTTTATTTAATTTTTTTTATACCTTTTGGCGAGGTTCAGGTCGTGGATCCCGCTCTTCCTCCTAACCGTTGGACTTGGGTAAGGGAATTGGAAAGGAAAGGTTCTAAAATACGAAAGTTAATTTGTGTGAATTTCTGCGTCTGGTTACGCAGAAAGGGAACGCAAATTTTCTGGGGCGTTTGAGTTATGTATATGAACATGACGTGTGAATGAAGAAAATATTATGTGCGCGATAACATAATCCCCTCCATATCGACGAAATAATAGTGAATTACGAATAAACAGTAAGATACTCAGTAAGCAGGAACTTGTTAAGACAGACCACATCCGAATTGAGCCATGCCCAAAATCATCTCTATTGGCAGTGCAATAAAAAATCGGGAAGCCACCCACTTTTAGTGGCTTCTCCCACCTGCTCGGAGCTCTTATTCAGCGCGCCCCACGGTTAAATGAGGACCTTGTCTGAGCCTGGCAGCCATTCACCTAGATTCGATTCCTCAGGCGGAAGATAAAAAACCAACAGTGGCAAAGGAGAAGAAATGGCGGAAGGAAATCGGGAGCGCGTTGGAATCAGTGGAAGGAGGCCGTAAAATGAGAAACTGCTGCGGGTTTCAGAAGGGGAGTCCGTTGCTACGCTACATGAGTCGAAGAATGGACAAAAAGGAATGAAACGCGAGACCGTATCACTTCACATCCATTGATACCACGAGAAAACACCTTCTTCCTTTAGCTTTTAGATTCTTTTAGCTTTTTATTTGGTTTAATTATCTTTTCAAATATGTTTATTTACAATGACATTATGTTCAGAATGTATGTGTAACACTTATAGATATGAATTTTACGTCACTCACTCTCTGATTGTCAATATAATCTATTAATATTCCATTCGATGTGCAAATATATTAAGGACAATCATTATAATATACAAAACTTATTTATTTCATGATCACTTGTTGGTTAATAACACTTATTCACAGATCACTGTTTACACCCTAACGTATGATAGTAACGCCGATTCACAAATATGGCAGATTTGCATTCCAATACAAACCTACCCAATTATCTGTGTTAAATTTCTCATGTGAATTTCAAAACATTTTGTTTCTGGCATATCGACACTTGATGTGTGTAGTAGAGCAATCTAGTGAAATGTAATGAATCTGAAGAGGAGGCTGGAGTCTTGGCCTCGAAACGTTGTTGCCTCAATTACTGTGAATGTGTGATTTTAATCATCAAGTGATCATGAGATAAATCAGTTTTGTATCTTGCAATGATTGTCTTTAATATATTTGCACATCGAATGGAATATTAGTAACTTATAGATATTCCTACAATTTATTATGAACAGATATCCGAAAAAGAAATTAAATACAAAATAAATAAACGATTCACAATTACTTAGGTTTTAACTCAGTTCATTCTCTCAGAACCAGTTATTCTTCGAATAATGGAGCTCTAAAGAGCAAATAAAATACACACTTGAAAAGCGTTTTATTGTTTGCTTGTACTCGTAGAAATATGTTCACACATCACAGGAAAAGTAAAAGAGTTGAGATTGGATAGTGTTAAGGCGGATATAATTTCATCTTTATTTAAAAAAAGAGCAAATTTCGTGACACAAAGTTTACAATGATATACATCTCTAACACGTTGGTTTATCGTTCATGTTATACTTTCTAATATCAACAAATCCTTCAAAATACCTTTACCTACATAATCTTCACTTTTAAAGAATGGCAAGTTAAAAAATACGCAATTTTCTATCCAGTTTAAAAAATATATATTTCATACAATTTAGAGACTGGATGTGACGTACCAAGAGTTATACCGTCTCGAAATGTTATCAAAATCGATACGAAATGCTTCCAATATTTCAATTACTAATGTATTTACTAAACACAATGAAGAAAAAAAAATGTGTTGTTTACTTTTCCGTCTTTTATGTATTGTTTATTTCTCTGACGTATTTAATTTTGCATTCAATTAAACAATCCTGTTTATTCAAAGATCCGGCCGAGAAAAGAAATGAATATTGAGTCGAAACTTCCAAATTTCGATGTTCTCACAAATTAAATAAAAGTGAGGGTGAAATCAAAACTAAACAATTTTAGAAATTAAATGAATGCAAAGCGAGAAAAAGCGGGTAGAAAAAAAGTTCCGAGAAGTTTGATGAATCGTTTAGACATCAATAAATTGCATCGTACCGGAGGTAAATTCATCGTGAAACACGCTCAGACCATTTTTTGTGAACATTTTCTTTGATAACGAGATGAAAGAAACACATAAATCAGTACGGCACCTCCATCTTCTCCTCTGAATACCCGGACTTTACTATCTTTATTTACGACTTAGACGTCACCTGTTTGTGTGACCTTCGTCTTATGTTTCTCTTTTATATATTAAATGTTTTAACTTTTTCTTGTGTAATTCTTGTTCTCTCATCATATTGGGACAGTTTATTAATTATTTAACATACTTAACACCCCCTAACCCTTCCATGACACACATGAAGTGATACCTCTAATTTCCCCACGCAGTAATTACGTAATGTTCAACTTTCCTTCCCCCCACCCCTCCAACCGTTCAGAAAGGATTTTGTTCCTTTTCGGAAAATGTGGGGACAATTTTTGACGCAGACTTAATAGTTCGTTCATCATAGTTCTGTACTCTCACTGAACAATTGAGTGCATGGTTTACAATAACTTTATGGTTAAAATAGTTATATGAACCATATCTTATAAAACTAAGCATTACGTAACACCTAGGTTAATTCCACACCGTAACTCAGTGTAACTTTATCAGGTATTCCCACTCTCTTAGAGTGTGTTACGTTTTTTATGGACGACGACTGACACGTTTTGGACGAATTAATTGGTGATTTGTTTATGGGAAATAAATATTAAGAGGGATTGTTCATAAATTACGTCACTCGACCTTTGATACTCTCCCCCGTGTCACACTTTGTCACCTTATACCAAACTCTTACTTAAAGTGACGTCACAAAACGACCTACCTCTTCCCACCATAAGAAGTAATTATCTCCCTCTCATGAAAACATGAAAAACAGTAATTAAAAGACAAAATATAATAATTTGTTTACTTAAGAGGATTTTAAAAGTGGAAGGTGTCGCACGAAGAGAATGGTGAGTAGAGGATTATAAGATTTCTGTCTTCATTGTAGGAAAAATTTTCCTCAATAGTGATTATTTTAAACATTTATTATATTCCAAATGTAACGTCACGCTTTCTAGAATACCCTTGGTCCCCCTCATCACGAACCGTCATGTTTTGGCAACCCCTTTCCCCCAAGACCGTGACGTAATTTATGAACGATCCCTAATCAGATTGATATTTGTCTCGAACATGTGAAGAAAACCCGGTAGAAAACTTCCCGTCTCCGTGCGCGAGCGTGATTGAACCTATTAAGCTCCTCCTAGGTGCAGATAGCAAGTGAAGTTGTTATCACGAATCTTCCACAGTTAATATCTATCTCTCCTCCATTTCAATAAGTGATTCTCTTTATCTTCCTGGGAACGCTGCGATAAGGACAATTCAATAGCTAGTGGTTTTCCAAAATTGCTTCATACGGAGACAAATTTACATCTTGGAAATAGAAGTTAACTTCTGGTTCTATTTCGTTTCCGTGAGTTTCAGTTATGCTGAGTATCCGATGCGTAACTCCCGTGTATTTCCTTATTTCTCAGAAACTAATCCATCTGAAATAGCTTTCGATTTTAATGAAAATATCATTTATGTTGGTACAATGATGGGTTTGTGTGGTTAGAAGAAAATTATCTGTACTCATTTCTTTCATTATTGTTAAAGTGCAATGTTTGTTGTATGAATCCGCAAACTGATCGACGTGAAAATCATTGCAGCAGATAGTCTTATGTATTTTAATATCGTAAAAGTTAACTTCTATTTCCCTCGCAAAAATATAATTTTTGAAGGAATAACGTTTATACTCACACACATACATACACACACATTATATA
>NNCF01128853.1:29388-53098 GCA_002313205.1 Laupala kohalensis | reverse complement strand
GGTGCAAGGACGTCATGAAGATGCTCAAGTTGAATCGCTCTCTTAAGTAGGGAATGATCGATAATAATAATAATAATATATATAATATATCGTTGTATAAAATATAATGATATAATACCGAGTTTTGTAGATCAAGAGATATTTCATTTCATGATGGCACTGAGCTACTTCTGAACTAAACTTCGACTCCCTCATTGTGCCAGCCGAAGAAATTATTAAATACGTATCTTTCAAGTTACTCGCCAAAACTGAGTGCATAACTGTAACGAAATATATAAAGACACGCAGTGGACCAATTCCAATCAAGTTTATGCTTTTGGGTGTAAAGAGAACAAAAAGTAATTTCGTACTTGATAAACAAAAACATAATACAAATTAAATACACTGCTTGTCAAAATTAGCGGTATAGTAAATTCATCGCTCCATAACTCCTATGTTTTAAAGCGTATCATAATGAAATTTGGAGTGAGGAAGCTCCCATTTATTATCAACACACTCCCTTATTGGGAGGTTTCTATGCCACCCCTTATGCGTTGAGATACTCATACAGTGTCGAGGGTTGAAAATTTTTGGAGGAAATCAAGCCAAAATAATACACTTCAATATGTCAGGAACTTTTGACAAGTTTCTTGCTGTAATTTGTATTTTCCTTTGAAACATACGTATCTTCTGTAATAATAAAAAAGAAAACTAAAATCAGGCATGATTTAGTTTTTTATGTGTCCTTACACTTCCTGAAGTTTTTCGAAGTGGAAGAGTGAAAAAGCATATTTCATCATCTTAAAGTATTCAAAATCAAAATTTTAGATTTTTTCCACAAATTTCAGACAAAAATTTCGTAAGTGCTGCAGTGAAAATTCAACACCTACTGGCGGGTTCGTAATTAACCCGACAAAAAACAAAGGGCTTACGTTGTAGGAAATTGTCTAATTTCTTTTTACGAAGAGATATTTTCTTCGTAGAAACGGTTTTTATGTAATAAGTCAAAAACACGAAAATAGAACGATATTTTGGAATTTTTAGAGTTTTCCATATTTCCCGATCATTCTTGAGAGGACATTGTTGAAATTGGTATCAGCGCCTTCAAAATTACGAAGGAGAAAAATTTCACTACTTTTCCGAAACTTTTCGGCTAGAAACTCTAACGATTCGACTGTTTAGGCAAACTTTAAAACTCAAGTATGCCTCCTCAAAAATTATAATTTTTGGCGTTTTTTCTCAGAGGGAAAGTCCCTCAAGGATCAATTATTGTTCATTGGCAATAAATATTTGTTAATAAATTATTGATCGTAATTTGGAAATAGTAATAGTAATTCTAAAATTGTAACTTAAACAAAGAGATAAAATTCTCTATAGTTCTCTAAACGTAATACAAATTTCTTAATGAAAAATCGAGACATTATTTCACTCAGGACTCAAGCTCTTTATCTATAGATTCATGAGGTTTTCGCTCTTGAAAAATCTATCAAGAGAGATCGTATTTTTACTTCAGAATTATAAGGGTGTGTAAATATGAGAAAGATGTCTCTAGTCAACTGAGACGTATGTGCATACGCGGATGATGTATTAATACTAGCTAGAACACAAGGTGCCATGTCTGACAGTTATTTAAAACAGAGGCAGGGGAAGTTGCTCTTATAGTAAATACATATAAAACGGAGTATATAAAGGGCACGAGCGAACCAATATTCTGTCGAACAATCAGAATAGGCAATGATGAAATTGAGAATGTACATTCCTTCAAATATCTAGGGGCAATAGTAAATATAAACAATTCAGTAGACGAAAAACACCTAATTAAATTTATACAATACTCTGATAAAACCTGTAATTATGTATGGTTGTGAAACGTGGGTGATGAATAAACAAATCGAGCGGAAACTCTCACGGACAGAACGAAGGATTTTAGGTCCTCTTAAGTAATGATGTCTACAGAAGGTTAACCAATGATAAAATAGAATCCCATATTAAGAAGAGAAATATTGTGAGAGGTATTAAATCAAGAAGACTGGCTTGGGCATATAGAAAGGATGTCTGATAAAAGAATTACCAAAAAGATAATAAAGTGGAAACCCATTGCAACAAGATCAGGAGAAAGACCAAAACTAAAATGGGAGGATAATATCTTTGAAGATATCAGAAAATTGCAAATCCAAAATAGGAGGAAAAGTGTCGGTGATAGGAAAGCTTGGCAAAAAGTTATTGAACTTTTGCAATTCGTTAAAAACGTTTTGCGATATCTTTTTTAACATTGCCACCAGAAGTGTCTGTTTTCAAATTTTGGAGATGACGTTCAATGTCGTATGTGTGTGAGAAGAATTTTGTTTATTCCAAAACTCGCAAACGAATGGATGCATTGATACCAAACTGGAGAAATGTCTTTGAATGCATTGGGAATAGGAGTATTGGGTTTATTCTGGACAGCGCATTACGACTTGATTTACAGTCTATGCCTCACTTCCGGTTTCTTAAAATTCAAAATTTTGAAAACACGGATATAAATTTTGTTATTGTGCAGAAAATTTTGCATGCAGATTGCTCAACGCCATTTCCGTACGTCCAACTATTTTCAAGATAGAACGAAAAAAATTTACGCAAGAAAGGATTATCTAACCACTATTATTCAGATCAGCCAATGAATCAGTGGCAAAGTTTTCAAGGAAGAAGATAATATTTCAGTATGCATAAGTGTAGGCAGCATACACTTGTTGAAGTTTGGGGATATATATTTTTAAACTGAGTGAATTTTCTAATTTGTTGTCGTGTTTGATAATTTTAAAATGTTTATATTTCTTATCTATAAATCATATTATGTTTTTTGCAATGTATATTTTTATACTCTTTTCTTGCTAGAGCTATAATTGGAAAGTTGAGTGGGGTACACTCCAGATTTTTTGATAAAGTAAGTATCAAAATGATATTAACCAATAAGTGTTTCATCTATCGTTGAAGGTCTCCATTTCCACTCCCACCCCGATCTCGACGGCACTGCCCTTGCGTGCTCTCCTTTCTGCCGCGTCTCCAACGTCAACAGTGTCTGTCTGCGTCGTCTGCCTCCGCCTCCCTCACCACAGTCGCTTCAGCCACTACGCTTGGCAACGTTTACTTGCCAACTTCAAGTGCGACCAAAGTTAGAAGCCGGATCTCTCCCTTCCACCAATGGATTAACGCTCAACAAATTGTCGTTCAAAGCAAAGAAGTCGTTGCGAACTTTCAAACAGGGCCATGCACCCTCCGGTAATTAGCCTCATATCCATTTAGATGGTGGTTTAACAGTTTTAAATGGAATCTTAGCAGAAATGTTTTGGGCATTTGTATTTTTATTTCGTACTCTTGAACGCGATTTTAAGTTCTGTAATGGTCCATACTCAAAGATCTTAAGCAAATATTGTTTTATTTTATTGTAGGTTTTTCGGCATTTAGAATTTTTTTTAATAGCTTCTCCAGTTTCTTTCCGTTGAGAATATTTTTAGTAATTTGAACAAAACATGACATTTAAATGTTGGAGTAAAAATTGCTCTTCCTTACCAATTAGTCCAATGTCGCGAAGCTATTTTCCTGTATTTATTTTGAAGTAGATTTTCAGAGCAGTCTATACAATCCTGGAGTTGTCCGTATATTGTATTTTTTATTCTATTTCATACGTATATTCTCCACTCAATTATGTCAATTCGCGTAAATTTTACCTAAATTTTTGTTAATATGTCATTTGTACATTCAGTACATAAATGTTTCCATTAAATCATCCAAGTTTAACTTAAAAAAATTTTCAAGCCCATTACATACAGTATTCCGAGGTACTTATTCTGACACATATATAAAATAACAAAACGTTTATTTGTTGTTTGTTCGGGAGATTTTAAATATAACATTTATTAATTGGTTAGTTGAATGTTCGTAATGGATATTTTGAAGCGTAGGTTCAATAATTTCGGAACAGTTGTGTATTTATACGAATAGATCCTACTACATAAACTTGAGTGATGAAATCCATAATTATTTCCAAAATATGGTTTTTTAATGAAAAATCTTCCCATTTTTCTCTGAAAAAGTCTTAACCTAGAAAGATTCATAAGCGTCTTGTACATTTTCACCTGTGAAATTTGGTTAATTTTGAAACAAGTCAATTTTTTTTTAATTGCTTAAAGTTCAAAATTTACTTAAAGTTTACTCTAAATTCTATATCTAAAATAATCTGACTTAAATGAAAAATCAGTAAATTACGATAAACAAACCCGCATCTCTTGTTAAATTTGAGACAGAGAGAGATCCAAGATGATGTGAGGAATCTCATTGTCTGCCAGACCTCTCTGTCAATGATGGCGATTGTTTCAAATTTCTCCCGAATGTCCCCGACTTTCGTTAAAATTTAATTAACACACTCCCAAAGGGAACCTAACGTTAAGTATTCATCTGAGAGTAGATAGCGTCCAACCGTTCTCTGCCGAAGTCGAGTAAAAGTGAACCGAACGAGGGAAGAACAGAGACTACGATAGGGACACGCTCTCGAGATGAAGAACGGTACTTTTTCGTGTAAAAGAGCATTTTGTGGTTAGACCATTGACACACTTGCCACGCTCTGATGCGACTAGAGAGCAGATTAATTCAAATTTTATTCTGGGTTAATATACAATTGGAATGAGATTTTTTTGAAGGTTCGTGCTAGAATAACAGATGTAGAAACAAATAATCAAAAATATACGAATAAAATTTGAAAGATTGGTTGTCGTATTGAGTGGAACTCATAGTTAATACAATGCTTTCGAATTTATTTTAGCGATTTATATTGAATTTTCTATGGACTGTTATGAATAACGTATCAATTGAGAATGATCAAGAGATATTTGATACTATAACCATCATAACACGGAGAGTGATTTGTAAATAAAAGCCAGTTATAACTTTTTTGACATGTAAAACGAATTTGGGCTATTTGATAATTATAGAAAGAAGATTGTGCAATGCTCAGAAAAATGAAATTTAGGTTTACAAAAATATGTAATAATATAAGTATCCTTCATTGAAGTGTTTTCTTAAAGACGAACAAGAATTTTTTATTCATAGGATTTTATTTATATTCTGTCCCTTTTCTTCATACATATCTATGGCAGTAGTTAGGTATACAGTGCGAAGACAGCTCCGAGGATCCAGCTCCCTTCCTAAGTTTAAAATAAATTGCATGTAAAATACTTGATCTGTATAAATAGTATTGGTGTATAATTTGTAAACCAATGAACACTTTAAATCAAACAATGGAACAAATTTTAAATATTTTAAGGAAATTTAATTTAAAACTGCAGTAGCTTGTCGTGGTCAATACCAAGGAAGTTTACCCCAAGGTAACAAATAAGTTATTTTACACATTTGGTTTTACTCCTCAATAAATCTTTACTAAAATCTTCCTTCAAATATTAATTAAATCGTCCTATCAGATTAATTCCGAGTCTCACCCCCTTCGTTGATAACACTTGAGAACAAACTCCATTCGGAGAGGTCCTCTTCAAATGGCAACCCCATCAGGCGATGCGCTCTCTCCCTCATGCGCACACGACTTCCGGAGGACTACTTCCGGAACGACGCCGTAGCTCTCTGGGACGACGCCCTTGAGAAGCGGCGCCGGAAGTTGCACGTTTTGCCCCTAGGAACGCTGCTTTACGCGCGGTTTTGCTTCGGAGCCGTGCTGCCGCTGCAGTCACCGTCGCGCCGCGGTTCCTAATCTGGTGCGGAGTCCCTATGTGGCCGGAGCGCACCGGCAGTGGACGGTTATGTCTGGCGAAGGCCATTGGGCGGTTGCTCTTCGGGGACCTAATTGCACGTCTCCTCGCAAGTTTATTTGCTGGCGTTTACTGCTTCTGTTCCTTCGGCTAATAACGATAAATTCCATGCGGCGCATTCACGGAATTATACTTTTTTTGACAAAAGAAGATTTGATCACCCACAAAATAGTACACTACACAACGCTATCTATGTAGTAACCATTACCTCACACAGCTGTGCAATATGTTACTATTTATTGTGGTATACACAAATAGGTATACGACATACATATCGGTTTTTCAGTGTAGATACAAAGTAGATTCTCTCCCAGTCTTCTTAAACAAGTATTTCACTCAAAACCGTCTCTCCATAACGACATCTCTCCTTTCAAGTTTTTGGTACTCCTGAAGTAACAAAGACATCTGCCGAAATGTTTTATCTGAATTCATTTATTTATTTTTTTATTTAATTTTTGGCTCATGGCGAGGTTAAGGCTACGAGCCCTGCTCTTCCACTTAATCGTGGCTTAAGTCAGTGGATTTGTTTTTTGTGGGGCTTTACGGCTCGTCGACATCAAGGGTCATTGGAGCCCTAAAAACGTGTACAGGTAGGAAAATGCAGTTACGCACTAGGGAGAGCCAACATGACTCTCTCCGCGTGTGGGACTCGCCGAATGACTCAACCGTACCCACAAAAAACCCTCCTGAATTACAGCATACCAAAACATATCTCAAAACATTGAGGACAAAAAATGAGGGGGGGACAAAAAATGAGGGGGGGACAAAAAATGAGGTGGGACAAGGGCAGGACAAAAAATGAAGGGGGGGGGGGACAAAAATGAGGAAAATGAAAGATACCCTAGCTCTAATAGCGCCGGGATCTAAAACAACTAGAGGTGACGAAGGAAGGTCAGGAAAGAGAAAGGAAGGAGCCTAGAACAAGTAAGTGGAAGTAATGCCCGACTCAGTTGGGGGTCCTGTGTTCACCAAACACGTATTTACTAGATGTAACTCCCCTGGGGGCTAAGGCAGTGGAATTGGGAAGCAGAGATGTTGGGTTGACGGGGATCTTATGGTACCGAACCAACATATCTCACGAGTAGG
This sequence comes from Laupala kohalensis, assembly GCA_002313205.1. Taxonomy (NCBI): domain Eukaryota; kingdom Metazoa; phylum Arthropoda; class Insecta; order Orthoptera; family Trigonidiidae; genus Laupala; species Laupala kohalensis. The sequence continues at coordinate 46,238 of NNCF01128853.1, read as the reverse complement.
TAAGGGAAACCTCCGCTAAAAACCCAACTTAGCTTGGCCGAGGTGGGTTTAACCCATGCTAGCGATGACTCTTCCACTAGACCAAGCTGTCGGTATTGTGGTTTTATCTTATAAATGTTTCGTGTCTATTGTAAATTGTACTCCGCCTATTTCACGAAAATGCCATGGAATCGTTTAGATTTCAATATTCCGTAATATATTTCAAGTTCCATGTATGTTGTTTATGGATTATTTGACCAAAGTGATTATACGTTAGTATAAAATTTTTGATTGCTGTTTTGTGGCATTGTTTTCTTTCAAATTCTTCAACAACAATTTGGTCACTTAACTAATAAACAATTACAATATTTTAAAATCTATCGCAATGGTGATTATAGTACATGAATAATATGTTTCCATTATGAAGTCTTAGACATTCAGATTACTAAATAGCATGTTTAAGGCTTAATTAACGACCACCAGAAGGACTGACATCCAAATATTATACAGACTCTTATTTCTTTTTAAAACAGTCTTCAATCACAGAGACATATTCGAGCAAAGGTGCTCTCAACTTTTTCCGGTCTGATGGATACAAAACGTCCATAAATGTTTAAAAGAACCTTTTAAACTATTCATGTACTAAAATAGATCCATTATTTGATGATATTACACAATTATTCACGTACACGATTTTTAATTGGACCTTACATTGAAACGTGAACCAAATAAAATCTTGTAACTTTTCAATCTGCCGTTCATCAAACTAACCACACTACGATATCTCGATTTGGTAAATGGTATTTAAACAACAAAAGAGAAACTACTCATATTGTTAGCCATCCCCTCCGAAAATAAAAAATATTTGTAAAGTAAATATTTGTAATTTTCTCGTCATCTGCAAGCATTAATAAGTCGTTTTCAGAGAAAATGCTAGAACATATTGTAAATACTCCAGTAGAAATTTTATTATTAAAAATAATGAGTGATCTTATTTGTACAGATACGATTTATTATCCTTATTATCCTTAATTTCACACTTTACAGAACGTTTCGGTCACTTGCTGGTCATCATCAGTTAACTCTGGACATCACCAGGGACAGCAATGTTGGGAAGAAAGTAAAAATTGTCGTGATACTAAATTGTGTCTGTACAAAAATTGCCATTCATTTTGTTTTTAATCGTGAAACGTTAGAACACCCGACGTAGAACTGACCGTGACAAGAATATGGTTATTGCAAGTGTTTGCCCGCAACTTGTAATTTGTAGCTCTGATCCTTATTAATAGTCATGGCGAAAGCCAATTTAATGGGAAATTGCACCTGCTTGAATCGAAAGGGCACGTTGGAAGGAACAGACGCTCTTTCTGGAATAAACGCAGTTTCTCCCTAACCGCATCGACTAAGAACGAAGGCAGTCATATTATTAAAAGGGGTTTTTGCGTGAAAATACTTGGTCAATTAACAAAATAATATGAGTCGAAGAAATGACATTTTTACTCAATTTGCAAATCAAATTTTTGTGAAAAAGAATTATTAAACGTTACCCTACTAACAATTTCCCAATATAACATAATGTTTAATAGTCATTATTTTCTTGGGCAAACAGAGAAAAAGGCAAATAAAGTTTGCGATATGTATTTAAATGGGATACAAACCACACTACCCATCATACCCATCAAAAAAATTAATTCTGTCAATATGTACGGAGAGAATATGCTACATTAATTACTTGAAGCTAGTTACAGCATAATTTTGATCAAAAGATAAATGGATTCACACAAGGAAACATTTTATCCTTGCTTTACTTTTTAATGGTGCTTCATTCATTCTTAATGCAGTTTCCGGGACATGTATTTTAAATCACAAACTCTAATTATATCAAACGGTTTTTCCTCGAACACACACACACACAAATATAAAACAGAGCAAAATGCTATTTTAGACGAAATGAAGAAATATAGAGTAGGAACAAATGAAAGAACGAGCGGATTCGTAGAAGGGAGGGGGGAAGTGCTTCTGAAACCCCAAGGGACGCAAAAGGGTCTTCTCTGTGGGCTCCTGCGACGCCTCCAACAATTCCATAAAGCAGGGGATTGTCTCGCCGCGGGGTTGGAGGAGGATTGGGCCACAAGGCGACCAAACAAGAGAAGCACGTGCATCGCAGGTGCGGAACTTCCGCTTCCGGTTAATGAGTCCGCAGCGAACAGAATGCCAAATGAATCTGAATTATTCACGAACGAAAATATAGCCACAGAGACAATATTTTGTTATGAGCACACCATCTCCGATGAACACGTTTTAAGTGCTTCGTTTTATGCTACGAACGGCCACAAACAGGGGTGCGCACACAATCTAGACAAAATTGTTCAAACATACAATATTCGTTTTAAAACTTTTATTGGTTATTCTTTTGAACTAGTCAGTGTCAGTCTTTTGGATCTTATTATGTTCAGTCAGTCTTTTGGATATCAGGGACTACAAAGTGAATTTTGTAATATGATGAATAGATTAGTTAATCAATAGAAATGTCACGTTTAAAAACATATGAGCGTATCTATACTAATGTAAGTGTATTATTTTAAAAGTCTATGACATGGGAGTCGGAAAAGTAATAGATTAAATTATTTGAAAATTGAAAGGACTCTTCTTAAGGATTATTGCTACTACAACGCAAAGTATGGTTTATATGAGGAATTACAAGACCTTTCATTTCCTTTTTTTTTTCATTTCATTAGATCTCTCGGTCTCATCGTCTCTTTAGCATATGGAATACGAGGGCCTGATCGTTGCTAATCAGTTTTATTTACCGATTTCATCCTGAGGCGTTGAACTCGAGAAAACTGCTGTCTCATCTAGATGGTGGTCGTCTTCTGTTTAGTTGTCATCTTAAATCTATTCGAATTTCACCTAGTTCATTTTATACAAGCCTCCAATAAATTGTACTTCATTTCTGTATTTATTAATGTCCAATATTTATTACGTTAACATCTTTATATTTCTTGAGATACTATTCACGTTCTTGTGCGTTATATTCAAAATCCCGCATAATGTGATCTAGCGTTTTAACTTTTCCACATGGACAAAAGTCGTCTTCCTCTTTTACAATCCGTTTCAAATAAGATTTAAAATCCCCATGTCCTGTTAAAAATCTATAGTAATATTATTCTTGATTTAAACCACTTCCATCTTTTCCTTGAAAGGGGAGAAAAACAATTAAAATCGGATGCTAATCAGAGGCTGTGAATCTTCACTAGCATAAATGTTGACTATGAATCTTACTAAAGTGTCCGCCATAGTTCAATTGCGTTACGTGAGGTGGACAATCTAGAACGTATAATATTCTTGACCGAATCGTAGATACAAAATTATACGAAGGTTGTAAAAAACACACTTCCAGTACGTAATTTAGAATTGAGATGAAATCCAAATAACTCAGAGATCTTACCTATGAGCTTTGTTTATTAAGCCTTTAAAGTAAAGTGTAAAGTGTATTTTCCTTCTCCCTGATATTTAAAATAATTCGTAAGTACGTACATATTAGTATATAATACAGAGAACCGTGTGTATTTTTGTAGATTTTCTTCGCGGTATTTCATTCTTGAAATGAACAAAAGTGGAAGTTGCACGAAAGTAGATTTTTTAATATAATTATATTCTGAGTACGTGTTTAAACAAACTTACTTATTCAAAAGTACTTATTCAACTGATGAAGCAAAATCTTAAAGAGGTTTGGCAAAGATGTGGTTTTCGTCCAGCACCTAATTGGATATCAATAACACGAGAGAAATAAGTTATATTTTTACTATTTTCTCACTGTTTCTGAAATAAATTAATTATTGACGTATTAACAATTACGCCATGAATCAAAAATGCGATTTACGGACAGATTTTTCTGCTGACCATCAACATTTTCTCAGAGACCATTGTTTGTCGACAGCTGTTTTAGAGTGTTTAGAACAGATCCGCTAGGTATATCATTTAATTTACTTATGTCTCTATATACGTCCTATGGGGACCCAAATATAGTTTCACGTTTTCACAATTTTCACAATTTGTATATAACGTAAACCCGGAGCCTAAAGGTCTCATTTAATTTTAAATGCGTATACAATAGCTTTAAATAAAGAAGACCAAAAACATGGTCGGAAGTTGTGTAAATAATGTGAATACACTGTTAAGTAATACTGTATGTTACATAACCAAAAGAAAGTCGATTTATTTATTTGTATTATACTTAAGAAAAGGGAAAAAAAATTTGTGCAACATGTACTGGAACATAAAAGTGTATAAAAATATTTATGCATGTCACGTGTTGAGTAAAGTATGTATATTGTAAGAATCTATTAATTCTTTATTATTAATTAGAGTAATGAGAACTATGACAAGCAAAATGTTTCGTAAGCGAGCGGAATCGTAACGGTGATTTCTGCTACGCAGCTGCGAGGGAAAGCGACCACTGTGAAGGGCGCAGGGTTTCGAATTTTATTGTTCGGAGGACGGACATAAAAATTCAGCGTTAGGAAGTATCTGAGTACTACGCATTTATTTTTGACTGGAAGGGGGAAGTTTATAGAAAATTTGCTAACACATAATGGATGGCGTCGTTGGATTTAAACTGGGAGGCTAAGGAAAATTACAAGAAGTATTTTGAAAGACACAAGATCAGCGTTAGTGACAGATTTTGGGTTATAAAGTGCAGCTGCAAGAGAAACTCATACACAGGAGAGGCAGAAGCCCTTTACAGATTAAAAGGATGACAATAGATAGCGACCCGGAGAGCGTAGGTGTGAGGGGGGCTCGACCCTCAGCTTTTGAGAATTTTCAAGGGACAGTTGACGTACACCACGAGACAGCGACCGTTGGTCGTGCGTCGCTGAACGGTTGGCAAAGGATGCGCTGAAGAGACGGGAGTGGCAGTTAAAGGTTCGAAATTTCCTAAATTTAGTTTTCTATTATTTTTTAAAAGCGTTAGTTTAACATTACGGATAGGATGGTTGAAAAAGATAACGCCATTGAAGTCAGGAAATTTCCTAGGAAGGAACGTTCTGAGTGGCTAGGAACAAGTACTTGTCGTTCTAAACTCAACCAATCACGACAGCTCCGCGTGGAGTGCGAATTTGACATGATTGGCAAAAAATAGTCACATGGTTTTTCAAAATGTATCACGTGAGTTAACTTCTAGGGACAGAGTGGGGAACGAGGAGATAAAACATGAAGCAGAGACGTTCTGTGATCATTCGAGTATTTTCGAGCAGGATTCGATCATTCGAGTACATTCGAGACTTTAATGAGATTTCGAGATTCGAGCACATTCGGTCAGATTCGAGTAGAATATTCGGAATCATTCCGAGATTCAATGATTCCGAGATCACTTGAAGATTTTCTTCATTATACTTGACCTCTAAGTCTTGAAGTTTTGGACAAGTTATTCTTAATTGATAACTTGATTTTATTCCAAATTATGCAGAGATTTCAAAGTTTCAACTTTAATAATCTATCCGAGAACAAGTCGGAGATCAAATGCTTTGTTTTGTAACAAGTGACAAATTATAAAGACTATTTAATCGCGTCGCCTCAAGTTCAATGAACTCTCGCTGTAAAAGAATTGTATTATGACGGTGAACGCTGCAAATTCCGAGAACGAGAAACTCCAGACAGGCGCGGCAACTTCCAAAGAAGACTGGTATTGTGTGATAACGTGAGATTATTTTGGGGGGGGGGGGGGTTGTGCATGGTAGTGTTAATTAGAAATGTATCATGGATAATTAATTCAATTTAATTTTTGTAATATGCGTTTTTCTTTAACCATGAACCCTGTGTGTTGTTTGCACTTAATTAAAAATAATACGAATCCACTTAATGTTTTTATTGGTACGAGAGATAGCAAAGGCAAATATTACCAGGTGAGTGTTACCCACTACTCCATTCACCCCTTTTTTACTTTTATTACTATATATTGTAACATAATTAATAAATTATAGGGTACAGGGTGCTCTGGTAAGTCGAGCACCACGATGGGAAAGCTAATTAAAATAAAACACAATGGAAAAATGACGTAAATGGTTTTAATCAATCATTAAAAATAATCTCAGGGAATTTACTAAATGAATGGTGGGCTTGAGTTATTGTTACTTAAGTATGTCCCACATATAGAGTTCCTTGTTACTGGAAAACGCTTTATTCATAATAAGATTGATTCAATTAGTAAAAAAATTACCCTCTACTAGTAAACATCACCATGTACACGAAAAAACCAAAATTCACATGGACACACATAAAACTATCATGGCTATTTCTCTGAAAACTTGTGAATGTTAATTAACAACCAGTCAAACAAAAAAATATTGATTGAATTAAAAAAAAGAAGACATAATTGCTCATTATTCTTAAGGCCTTGTTATTTATACAAATACAAGAGTCCTGAGCATGGGTCCTTTTAGTTCTTGTTCGAAGCACTTGTTACGATCGCTGCCACTTAGTTGCTTTAACTACTGGGAGCCTCAGCTTCAACAGGTTACCTTAATGATTTGATGACCAGAATAGTCTAAGCATCGGGGAAAGTGAAGATGCCCTGATTCAGTCTCAGCTTGCAGGAATGGGTTCTTCTTTCAACGCCAGCTGTCTCCCACGTCCACGGTCAGCGTCGATGGATGTTGTAGACCCAGCCATGGACCACTCGTTCGGAATTTCCGCTCCACCGTCACCGTCTTGTTCATCCACAAACGAGAGTTTATTCACCGTATTGTAACACGATTCCCTAATATCGGCGATCGCTACTCGTTACAACAACGTAAGTAGTCGGTTCTCCAACTTGTTCTCGAAACAAACATCATTAAAATCGAGTCTGCGCAAGTACTGCATAACTGGAACTGCAATTAAATTAGTGATCAAAACTAATTTATCCGAAACTTTACGACTGAAAATCGAGACATATTCTAGGACTGACTCTCAGAATCTATCTCAGAAAACGAATCTTTGAATCACGAACAAATTCGTAATGAAAACTCCGAATCTCAGACGTCAAGTGACGTGTTAAAATAAAATTCGGGACTCATCGAATGCGACTCAGAAAGATGTGCTTCAGAGTAACTCGACATGAAACGCGTCTGAAAGTTACTCGAAAAACGAAAAACCTGATGTAAAATCAGGAAGCTAATAATCAGCCCCGAGCCTCTCGGCGACCTCTTTTATCGGCTCATCTCCCACTCGGTCCCCCCGAAGTCATCTCACGTGACATCGTCTTTTTTGATACATGTAACTACTTCTATTCAGTAACCACGAATTTCCCCTTCCTTCATCGTTTCCAATCCGATCTCTCCTTTCCATAAAATTTCTCTCCTTTATCGGTTTCCTCTAGTTCCACCGACTTTCCAAAATTTTGAATTCAACGTTTGTTTTTCTGGAATAACAATAACTAAATCTGGAAAGTTCTGGAACCTTTTAACAGTCGTGCCCATTGTCTTCGGTGTGTCTCTTCCTTAACCTACCGCGACACCCACAGTCAACGGTCGTTGCTTTATGATCTCTGCCGCGATTCCCCAGACGATTCTCAGCCCCCTCCTCAAGTGGGTCATATCTTCCCGCACCCACGCTTTCTGGGGCAGCGGTCTACTGTTGATTCTTTCGTCCATTCAAATTTGTAAAGGGAGGCTACCTCTATCCCCATCCCCAACTTGTGCTTCTCTGGCCGTTGCCCTTTAACACCCCAAAGTTTTGTTACTAGCGTCCTCCAACGTCTTTCTTATAATTTTTCCGTTCAAACAGAACGACGCCATCTCTAGCGTCTTGGAAAATTTCCTATCCCCTTCCCACTTTTAACCGAAAATACATGCGTCGTACTTGACCACTCTTCTTTTCTCTGAAATTCTATACTGGCCGTCCAAACAATAAACCATAAAACCCAGTGTCCTTTTTCCAACGGCCGTCCATCTTAAACGTTGCCTAGCAGAAAGTCGTTTAGGACTCCGCTCACTTTCGAAATATTTTTACTCGTCCTGATACTCATTTTATTCAATTTTAATTAAGAATTATTAGATTCTTACTATATATATATATATATNAAAAGATATATATATATATATATATATATATATATATATATATATATATATATATATATATATATATATATATATATATATACATACATATACACACACTTTATCGCTGCTTAAATTTACTTTATCGTTGCATATAATTTAAAAATTTAATTTATTTACTTTAATATTAAATATTTTCTATATTATGTTATAAGTAATATAAGAATATAGCATTTTACCTCTTTATTATCGCGAAAAGAATCGATTACATGTAATTTATATATCCTCAACACTCGTAAAAAAAATGGTATTGCTTTTTATAACTTTAAATCGTTGTTGAATATAAATAAATCCGGAAATGCACCAGTCCATGGGATAAATCTGCTTCCAGGAATTTTTACGAGAATATGAAGAACATTTTCCAGCGAGAAAATTTCTTGTGATATTTTGGTGGCCGTGTCGTTATCCGTCTCCCGTTGGGAGCTATTAAAGTTACATTACAGTACTGCCTACAGGCAATGAGAGGAGTAGTGGGGGTTGAGGGGTGACAGACCATGAACTTCCCTCGCCCGAGGTGACCACTAGGCGATTATGCTCCTGCAATCTGTGTTAGCAACCCTTCCTCAAATTTTGTTCATTTCTCCATTTTACACCGTCAGATCCTCACGGCATGAACGTAATGGAAAAGCCTCCGAATGTAATTAATACTCTCGGGTTTTGTGATTGCGGCTGACAGAATGGAAAGCGAGGGATGTGAAAATTCAGAGGAAAGTACCCAAACCGGGAATTTTTGTCGGGGTATTACTTTATGGTGAGGTTGAAAAATCACGGGAGACACCTAGCAGTACCTCGTTCGGGGTTAAATATTATCATCTTTGAAGAAAAGTCAATGTAACGTAATTCCAATACACAAAACTAATTCTTAAGTTTAACGATCGCACCTTTCGACAATTGAGGCACAAAAATTCAGTTTTCATTTTTTTCTATTTCTGTGCAGTAACATGTGTACTTCAACATTTTCCTGTAGAATGGGTTTACATCTTATATTTACTTTAATTCGTAATTTATTTGTTTTTAATTTACTACTAATCAATTTTATCCATATATTTTAAAATATTGTCACATCATTGTTTCACTCTATTAAGTCTGTTTGCATGAGCTCAGAACTTGTCACTCGCACTTATGCCCACTTGTAAACAAACACGACTGTTATTAGCGCAACCGGAGAGTGCGAATGTATAACAAAAGCCATTCTATTAACTAAGCGGAAAGTAGTTCGATACGACCACGATTTTATTATCCCAACCACTTGTTTCCTGGGTGCGTCATGTGAACGGTCAAGCCAGTGATTAGAGACAATCTAAATTGTCAGTTTCATAGTTTTAAATAAATAATTAAGTTATTGTAAAAAAAAACGTTACAAACTGCGTACTGGCTACATGGCGGACTGTAAAAACTAATATTCTTTGTTAAAACAATATTGAATTGGACTAATACTTCGAGTTTTATAAGAGTATTACTTCTGGATTAAACTTAAAATAATATTAAGAAAGAAGAATTACACTACTAATTAATAAATGTTTATTGACTAGCAATTGTGCTCACGAGTTTTAATTCAAATTATTACGTGTACTCTTAGAATGGCTAATTTTTCCTTCTTCCAGCAATAAAATACATGGAAATAAATTATTATTTTGTCCATTTTCCTTTTTTTATTTAATCTCTTAAGTAAAGCAGTTGTACATATGATATAGGAAATGCTTGAAATGGAATGCGTAGATACCTTCTTCCTCTTCTTCGTCAGGCTCTACAACTCTATAGGAAGATTTCTTATTGTATGCTTCAAAACTTTAAACCCTTAAGAAAATTTCATATTTTCTTTATATTGTTCATATGCTTTAAATCTACAGGAAGTTCATTAAAAATTTACTTTCAAAACAACGCTACGGGGACGCGCCATGTTTAGTATTTCTTACTGATTCCTTTCACTATCACCAACGTAAAACCACTACTTGTCACTAGTGCGCCTAGTAGCCATTATATGTACCAGCGAAGGGAACTAAATTCGTGTAAACAAGCCATAAATGTACAATCCAAAGAATAATGAGTTGTTTTTTTTGATAAACGATTTTCAAGGTGATGCACGGTTATGTAGCAGAGTTGCACAAGTTATGTATGCGGAATCGATTTCATTATAACTGTATTCTGAAAGATAATAGACATAACTTAGTTGTTACTGAGCAGTTAGCAACTGTACCAAGTATGGAGATGGATACCTACTCGAGAGAGAGAATGGTGTTTGAAGGGTATCTTTGTGGCAATGTTGGAAGAGGAGCACGGAATTTGCAATATTCCATGAAGGTGCTTGTAATCTGTGGGTGCAACTTACTTAGCTATGCATGAGAGTTCCATTGAGAGACACACCACTAATTGGACTTAGACTCAATAGCTTAGACAGTGTGCTCGCGTACGTCTAACATTAACTCTCAAATACTCTACGTAAAGGACCACAGATTAATACTCATTATCAGTCTTAATCTGAGAATAGAATCCCAGACAATAATTAATTTCTGTAGATGAACACTGTTTATCTTTGTGTACACAAAAGCGCACTGCTCAGTTCAAAAATAAACTGAAGATTAAAATAATTATATCATACACAGTAGAACTTAAATTATCCTGATCAATTGGGACCAGGACCAGGAATATCAAATATCTGGATAATTGAATTTCTTACGAAAAAGTAACTCTTAAGGCAAAATGATAAAGAAATATCGTATAGTTGAGGAGAAAACGAAAACTAACCCAAATATAGAGTTAAAAACAATTTAATGCTATAATAGTTCTATATAGGTTACGGTTTGCTCATTACAGAAATTAAAATGTCAATAGTTTAGTGTATAATAATTATAAGTAAAAAAATTTTTCTTCCAAAGATCAGATTAATTGGAGATCCAGTTGATCAGAGTTCAGATAATTGGTGTTCTACTATACTCTGAAGTTAATATTAAGTGAACTGTTAAAAAGAGGAACAACGGAAATTTAGTTGTTGAAATAATGAAAACTAATGTTCATTGCTAGAGTTTATGAAAAGGTCATATCGTGATAAGTATGGAAACAATCACAGAAATGATATAAATTTTCATTATTTAAGTTCATGAAATGTAAAGTAAGTTGGAATGGGATTTATTTCGAAGAGAACTGAATTTTGTTTGTGTATTGATGCCCTTATGACATTATAGGGAAGTATTATTTCCAATTACAACTCTTCACATTATTTTTTTTATGAAAAATTGTTTTTTATGTAAATCAATATTATACAAATATAAATTGAGCAGAATGTCATGGTAAAATGCTAACTGAATCTAGGTAACATATTCTAGGGAAAATATTCTCAGAAAAAGTACTGATAATATAATGAAGTTTTGAAAAAGATTTCTCGTGACGTTTCGGATCTTTCACGTCTTATAAACTACTTCATAACAAATTTTAGTTGAATTTTCATCGTAGCCTATGCGAGTTTCGATCACCTAGTTACGCGTTGTCCCAGAAATTCTACGATCACTTATGTGGATTCATATTTTGTTAACACTAAACTTCTTTTTTTCCTATATATCTTGCGGTTATGTAAAATTAAATCGGATAATTTTATTCAAGATTCTCTGTGTAGATAAACGAGGCTTCGGGTAACACGTGCGTGAATGTTTCGTTCTTTGTCAGTGCAGAAATGCCTTTACGAAACCATCCTCCTTGTACCTTTCTCCTTGAGCTCCGTCATCGTTCTTCTACATCGTTAAGCCACAGGGGAGTAACGAACCGGCAACGAGACGGAAGATGGACGCTGGAGCGTCATACGGCGGAAAAATACTTGCGAGAAAAAAAAAATGGTTGAGTTAAATTAAACGAAATAATGTGGAAAATTGGGATATTTCCTACTCTCTTATTCTGCGAAGTAAAAAAATGCCCCTCTTGTGACTCAGGTGGTAGCGTTCATGCTTTTCAACAAGTAGTCCCGGGTTCGATTCCCGGTGGGGCCTGAAAAACGTTTCTCATGAATGTCCCTGTTCATATAGCTGTGACTAGTGAAAAGTAAACCCTCCTTCCTCTACCCACCTTCTGCTGGTACCAATAACCCTAACTATTACTAACTACTCCTACACCCCTCCACGTTGGCCAAGGTGTTTGTAAACTCAGTCATCCGGCGCACCTACTAACAATAGCCTACCACCCACCTCCTAGATAAGCTTCAATAGTACGCTACATTTCCCATTTACAAATACTACAATGAAAAACTAAAAAATACAGACAAGCCACCAAGAACAAGTCACAATTTACACTTCTCAGCTTTGTCGAAAAAGCAATATTTTTATTTTACCAAAAGTAGAAATATATCTAAATTCTTAATACGATGAAGTTTATTAAATTGTTCAAACGATATAGAACTATACATACTTAACCTGTACTAAATCTCAACAAAAATATTTATTGCACAATACCTCGTATGGTCAAACATGCATATTTGTTTTATCTCGTATTCCAAGAATTTTAATCATGCTGTAAATATGTAGAACTAAATATAATGTAATTACTACATTATATTTACTGCTAATTAGTATATACTAATATTATATCCCTTTTACTAGTGAAGAAGTTGGTCAGAGGTCCATTAATGATATGGAACTGGTAAGAGTAAAGATACACACCGGGACCGTTAGCGTAGACACCACAAACAGAAATATTTTTACCCATTTAAAAATGAAATGTCAAATAATCCAAGAAATTTTTTATATATTTTAATTAAGAACATTTACAAGAATCATGTGATATAAAATTGTGAGATATAATGCAAACTCCAAAAATCATAATTCACCTCGATTGTCACCTTTTAAGTTGGAATTTTCAAAAACCTTTCCGCAATACAAAAGCAATACCCTTCAAAAATCTGAACTCCCAACCTTAAAAAACCGTTTCTTCTTCGGTGAATCAGTCGAGACAACGTCGTTTAACAATGCACAACTCCGTTTCGTAGGTGACATAAATGGAATTAGGGTCACCAATAAACAATTAATTTAATTTAAAATTTAAAAAATCGTCTGTAAAAAAGTTCTAGCGCATAGTCACGTCGCATCTCCAGGGAGCGTTTCTGAAAGTTTCTGAAAATTCCAGACCGTACCGCATAAGTAGAGGACGCATGAAATGTGGTGCTCCTCGAGACACTGCACTTTATGTAAATACATTTATGGAATGAAAACAGGAAATTTAGCAAAAAACTAAGACTACGACACGTAGCTATTGTGATATCGCTTGTGAGCCGTGGAATGAGGTTTAGTCGCATAGGAACGAGTGCGTTGCACGTCGAGAGAATACCTTAGAGGAGTTCGAGGAAGTTGGCGTTATTTTCTGATTGTGTTGGAAGAGTTTTGTGCTTTCTAGTCTCGTATTCTCTCTCTCTAGAAGTTTCTCGTAATGAGCTTTGGGAAACGAAACCAACAGAGCGCTTTGTTTTTTTATCGCAACTGATAAATTTTTAAAAAATTGATCAACTATTCGTGTTAATCAGAAAAAACCTTACTACTTTATGGGAAAACACATTTTGAATTAGTGACATTATGAGCTACTAGAAATATTTTTCGATAATATTGCTACCTGCGCACAAGGTCTATTTTATATTATTTTTAGGCTAAAGTTATTTCCTTTTTTCTACAGAACCAAAGTAACTTAGCGTTTGATTTTTCTTTCTTCTTATTGATAAACTTACTAACAATCTCATCTTTTACAATAAAAAGACCCGTAAAAATATTATAATTGGAATTATACAAATACTATTAATGTATAGTTCTTAGCATATTTCATAAGTTACCTTGTAGAGAGACCAAGACGATCTATTTTTGTACAAATAACAAGGAGAATTTAATTAACGTTTGTTTTGGGGAGAATATAACGATATTATGAATAATTCACAGGTATTGAACCAAAAAGTAAGTGACGATTAAAAATGTTAGAACTGTGTTCTAAAAATTTATACTGAAATGTTAGATATCAATTTACCTACTTCAGAACACTACCATCAAAACTGACATATATAAAATAGCTGACTCTCAATATTGTTTTCTGAAGTATTCATATTATTGAAACAAAGTTAGAATATTTTAGGAACTTTTAGAATATTTTATAACACAGAAAATCTTTTTTCAAGGAAAATGTATATTTTAAAATAAGAAAAAATATTGTCAAAATATTTAATTAGAGTAAATTAGTTTTTTTTCCTCCACGTGGTCATACGCAGTTTGTACTGTTTTTTGACAATAAATTTATTTATTTATTTATATTTCTATAATAAATTATTCTACACTCGTGTGAGAGTAACTTTCATATTTATTGAAACAAAAGCTAATTTACCGTTGATCGAAAATTATTTACAATCACTCTCTGAAAAAACAACAATTTCGTCTAATTTGAATAATTTGGAAGATAACAATAAAGTTTTATGTATGAAATGGATTGTAATATCAAGGTTTTTGCCACAACAACAACCTAGTTTAAAGACACATCCAGATTATATATACATACTTCCATCGATGAACTTATTTTCTTATATCTTCTTTCAATGTTCAATTTTCTTGTTGAATACTTCATTAATGAGATTAAAATGATTTTATTTTAGAGAAAACGTCCCTAATCTTTTAATTCGGCGAAGTTTTGCACCAATATTTAAATTCATGAAGTTAATGTTGTAATATTAAATATTCCCATGTTTTAAGAAAATTTTATATTTTATGCAACTTATAAAATACTTTTGAATGGATGTGCTCATATTTCACAAAGGGAAGGGAGAACGAACTGTCAAAAAATAATCGAATATATTATTCCCCTGAATATAAAACTACTACCGGTCCATTCTTTCAGATATTTTGTTCCCATAAATTTTCATATCCCACACGTCAGAAAGTTGGTGAAACTCAGGCGTGAAGCATTACACGAAACCTCGAAAACTGCGTTTCAAACATTGTTCTAAAGATGAACGGCACTAGTAAATGCATTAATCACAAGATATTTTATGGTAGTACACACAAGTAGTGGTTAGAGAGAGAGAGAGCTTGTAACATGCAGAATTTATGGAATTCGTGTTGAGAGTTAGACAAAATTATTGATACATCTGTAATGTTTGCCTTCTAATTTGTTATTATAGTAACAATATTACTAATAAAACAGTAAAGATTCTTGAGGAATAATATATGTTTTAGCTTAATAGACTGTGCAGATAGTGTACCTTACGAAAATTAGAGGTTATTCTCTGAACGAAGGGTGATATTAAACCTGTAAAATTAAACGTTTACTTCAGTACATATATGATAAATTGAAATGTTTAGTTTTGAAGAATTTGAGATAGAGTACAATAGAAAATAAACCATACCTCAGTAATTTTGGAAACATTTTGGTGGAAGTTTTTGTAAACTTTTTACTGGTTATAATTTAGTTAATTAATGTGGATCACATTCATGTGATTCTAAATTATATGTTTTAAAGGAAGTATAATGAATAACTATAGCTTCATTGTAGTTTGGACCAGTTCTTACAAATTATTTATAAGAATGATAAATATTCAATTTTGAAACTCTGAATGAAATATTAATGTAATCATATTCATTTTACGTTATTAAGATTATGACTTGTAATAAAATTTGGGAAAATAAAAGTTAGAGATGGGTACACAGTTTTAATGATATAAATCACTACGCGTGTTCATTGCATTTTACCACTCGAATTAAATGAATTTTTAAAACACGCGTTGACAAACTTGGCTAACGTTTCCATATCATAATTTTCACACACATCCAGATGTGCAAGCTATGGGTTTTTTTCATTATTAATCGAATCACCTTGTAATCCACTATTGTGTGAGGAAATGTTTAAATGCTTTCAGAACTTCATAAAAGACTACACTGTGAGTCAAATCGTTCCAGTTTGTACAGTTACGACTCTTTGAGACAACATTCAGACGAACTACTGTTCTGAAACAATAATACACGATAGTGTTAAAGATAAGAATTTGCAAAGGGTTAAAATATGAGGTATCTTGTTTGGTTCGAAATCATTATATTGAATATGACCAAGTAGAAATTTTAATTTATCATTTAATAACGTTTCTTATATATTACGAATGAAGTAAATCCTAAGAAATGATAGATAAGTAGCATAAATTTTCTTCTAGTGCAGTATGCAACATTAAAGGGAGTTCAATCAAACTTACGGCAGTTCCATTCTGTAAGTGATTAATAATTTTTCAGTAAAAATTATAAAACAAAAAGAAGTAAAATGCTTTGTTTCAAATTAAACTATCACTCATGTAATTAAATGAAAAAAACCGATACCAAATTTAATATTATTGCATATTGAAAAATGTTCGTAACCTGAAATACTTCTTATAATAAAGTCATATGAAAGCCATCAGTTAAACCGGATCTTAAATAAGTTACAAAATTTAATTTAGTATCATACAATTTATGAACGCCCTCACTCCAATGTGTTGAAATACGTAAGGTAACAAAAACTTTTCTTATGAAGATAGTTGTACATTGAATCAGATAAATTGTGTACTATTTTGTAAAAAATATCTTCCTTTTAAATGAAAATGTCTTACTTAACGTTTTCAGGATGCATTACCACTCTCTCAAAATATATATATTCATCCCAAAATTATAGAAAAAATTATGTTTTTCGAAACAAATAGCATGTATACAAAACATTCTAAAGTGCTTCTGGAAAATAAATAAGTAAAGTCTGCAAATTTGATTAAAATTTATTTAAGATCCAATGAACTGTATATAT
>NNCF01128853.1:0-28464 GCA_002313205.1 Laupala kohalensis | reverse complement strand
GTGTTGGTGCATAAAATTCGTCTTTCTTCGCTTGAAGCGAAAAAATGAAGGTGCGCCTGGACCTTCTTCATTGTCGAGAAGAAGAAAAAAAGAATAGCGGGAGCGTAAGGAAGCAGCTGTTTGTGTGTGTGGGAGAAAGTCACGTGATTTACTCAACGTAATGCTTGGACCCGGAAATTGGACCCCGGTGGGCGGCGAGGTCATTGGTGTGCGGCGTCCGAAACGCTAGCGTCAGAAGAAATGGGGTGATGCAGGGGGGTGGTAACTGAGAATTGCTGCGTGGAAATAATGGTATTTTGGGGGAACTAATGAGAAAGAGAAGGAATGGCTCCCATGGAGTGGCAAGGGGCCCTAATACCGATGATTTACAACAGATATATGCTTCATGAAAGACTTGAGTACTGTGATGACCAAATTAGTTCGGAAATTTATGAGAACACAGTTTTTATAAAGTGAGATAAAAATAATAATTTTAGAAGTTGTAATTGATCTCTACAACAATTTACTTCGACCAAAGAGAAAAGAATCGAACCCTGAATTTGTTGATCTAAATGCAGGGACACTAACCACTATAATATAAATAGAATAGTCTCTTTTCCTAGAAACAAAATATTTTATAAATTGAGGTTACACAACTAAGTTGTAACAAACATTTCTCTAATTTTCTCTAAAAAAAATTTTTTTGGAAAGAAACCGATTTTCTAATTAGCAGATAAACAACATCTATTTTTAGATGAAAACAGTAATAAAAATGAAAGACGTGTTTCAATAATTTTAATGTTTGAAGAAACTGCAATATCATATATCCCACCCAGAATGCATTCTTGTTGGCGTATTTCGATTCATTAAAAAACATTTCATGCAATAAATATGAAATCTTAAAAAATTAGAATTCGTGGTGATCGCCAAGTTATGAAAAAATATATATTTTTTTAATGTTTCAAAAAGGAAAATGGGTATGAAATATCAAGACCACATCCTAATGACCGAAATGTTGGGAGGGGAAACCTTAACACACAGAATGCAATGAAATTATTTTCAGAAGTTCTCAGACCATTACATAAAACCTTGTCTTACTTGATGTCCAATTACCTACTTAAGAAAACACGTATTTTAGTGATAAATATGTTTTCGTATATTTCAGCAGAGTCGTATGCATGCTCAATACAATTAAAAACAAATATAATCAAGGAATTTGAAACAAAATATTTAATATTTTAAGCAATGTAACCCCGTATTTTGTTTAATATTGATTACCTACTGAATTTTTTGGATTATTTTACAAATTACTCTCACAATAAAGACTGATTTAGTTAGTACTATTACCATTGTACTTAGATAGGAATGCTTTTCGTCCAGAAATATTTTGCTTCAGATTTAAGCTACAGTTTTTTTAACTTTTAGTTACATGAACATGAATATCATCAACTTCTGATTTTATCATGAAGTGCGTATGAAACAAACATATGACAATCTTATACATTACACACATTCTTTTGTATTATTATCTATCATTATTTGCTCTTGCTTGTCATAAATTCAAACAAAATTTTTATGAGAAATGTTAATGGGAAATAAACTAGCATACAAGTCAATTAATTTAGTAGTTCACTTTTTAATAATGAATGGAAAATATTTGTTTATGCTAATTGTGGAATATTACGAGTAAATTCACGGAGAAATGTGTCCCAAATGTGAACACATTCTGAATCAATACCTATAACAACTGAATATACTAGAGATAATTAATTTCAACAATGGGGGCAGATGGTGTTTATAATTACATTACGCTAAATATTTTAGAGAATAGAGGAGAATTCAATAACAATGAACCGCAGGAATTACATCACAATTATGCTCGAATTAGAGTAAGTTTGTCATTGAGTTAGTCGAAATGTTTTGTTTTTCTGAAACCGAAATACGAGTTATGAAGTAGGCGCTTCAAGATAAAAATTAAGTGACAAAGACCTTGTTTGAAGTGAGTAGGTATAATTTAGTCAGATGTGAGTGGCTTTTGTTTGTTTTATTCCCTATTTTTCGTTAACTTTATACTTTTTAACTAATTTACACATATATATATATATATATATATATATATATATATATATATATATATATATATATATATATATATATATATATATATATATATATATATAATATAACTATCGAGAAATTATCCTATCAAAACACACTAATAACTTAGTTTTAACTTCTTAGGGAATCTTTGCTGATCCAACAAAAATCTTGAAAAACACGGTTTAGAGATCATTGGAAAAAACAACATATATTTAGGAAACATTTTTTTAATGTTATAATTGTTCCGTTTTTTTCCTTTGGCGACCCTAAAATCTTGCCTAAACCCAACTCTGCCTCTGGCTATGTATCAGGTTATAGCGACCGTGACATGCTAGACAGGGAAGAAAACGTTATGAGTATTTATATACAATTGAATAAAGAGTTTGAGTTAGTCCACAGGCAAATCTTTCATAAATGTCTACTACTCTGTTTATTTATTTTTTTAATTGGGGTTTTAGGGCTCGCCAACATCAAGGTCATTAGAGCCCTTTACTCTGTTCATCAACTAAGCCTGCAGAAAGGAGAACACTTTTCTATCTTGTTTATTTTGTCTTCTCTAACTCGATTTTATACCAGAATATAGTATATATGTGGACAGTAAAATCAACCTCTCTATAAGTAGCCTAGGCGTTTAATAAATAACCGGCCGATAATGAAAGAAACATTAATTCTATTTAATGGCTGAAGACTTTCAGCCACTTTATGAAGTGCCTAAGTGCCTTTATGAGTGGCCTATTTATGGACTATTTATTTATTATCTGACTGAACATTTTGAGCCATTTTATAAAGAGACTGACTATCGGCCACCAGATAATCGAATAGGGAATTTTCGGCTACGCAATAAGATTCATTAAATTCACTGAAATATCTTCAGAATAAGGGTAACAGTTTTTAAATATTTGCTTTAATTTTCAAGGGTAAAAAACGTATAATGTTAAGTGTCCAAAACTACAATCCAGGATTGTAAGAATTCGTAGTGCTCTCTGTGTATTGAAAATTTAAAATGTTTTTCAAATTGTATTTTCGAAAATGTTTTTAATTTTTTAAATAAACATTTCACATTATGGTAGAGCTATGAAATCAGTTTAAAAAGTTTACTTCCTTAATATAAAAAAACGATCGAGATCATTGTTCTAACGATACCAAAACAAGTACTAATTGGATTGATACTATTTTAAAAAAATTATTTATTACTATTGCACGTTTTTAACCCTTAGATGGTGCACTTGTGTTTATTATCTTTAGCTTTTGAACGTAAGTTCTAATCGACTGTTTTCCCCTTGATGCGTTTGACATGATTGACGATGGTATGATAGTTCTCCTTTCCATTAAATAAATAATTAATATGAATTTGTTAACCATATCCATATCTTCTTTGGTATTCTTTCATCTCCTCATTCATGAATACAGTAGATGGGAAAAATGCTAATTGATGAGCATAAGTATACAAAACAACAACAATAACAACAACAATAATAATAATAATAATAATAATAATAATAATAATAAAACTGTTTAATTAAATACGTGTATTCAGTAGGTCTGTGATGTGTCTAATATGTAATTTTAAAAACCACATGATAATACTAAAAAACGAATCACACTTTGTGAGTAATGTAGAAAAATGCTCAAGATGCAAAAAAGAAATCCATTTTAATAATTAAAAAATATACAGGAAACTAATGAACTACAGTCCAAAAATAAATAACGATCACTAATTTATTTACTGATAATTAACAACAGACTTAGTATTTATTTGTTAGCGAATAAATACGTAAGAATAGAATTTTCTTTTTATTTCCTGCTTAGGAAATCTGTATCGTAAAGTTATTAATATTGATTTTTTACACGCTATTGTTTCATAAGTAGAAGATTTCCGTCGTGTAAAATTAATCCCATCCTACCCCGGGGTTTTCTCTGGTTTTCCTTCGGATAGAATCGAATTTTTTATACAGGCTCTCTAGGACTAGACCTAGGAGCGGCGTCTAGTCAAATAAAAAAATCTCGAATTGAGAGTTATTTTAATAGTTTTTATTTATAAACAATATTTTCCGAATAATCTATAGTTTAAAATAACACGTTCTCGTGAAATAACTTTTTATGTTTTCTTATGCAATGCAATATTGTTGATATTCTGTTAATATTATTACATAATAACACGTACCTAACTACTTTTATATTACTTTAGGAGTGTGCTGAAGTGTTAAATCCGTCTCATTATTCCTTGATCGGAATTGATGTGTTAGTTCCTTGCTAGCTACCGGAGAGCAAACTAATTTATTGTCCTCCACGTGGACATACACAGTTTGTAACTGCTTCATCCACCACAAATTTGTTTATTTATATTCATTTACATATTTATTCAATGTCTGTTACACTATTATTGCAAAATAAATTCGAATTGGTGATTTAAAATTATTAAATAAAATTGTTTCTTTTCTCCAAAATTGAAACAAATATTATTTCGAATTAGCTCTTAAAAGGTGCTCTTGGGTGTAAAACACCCCAAGGAGAAAGACAATTGAGTTCAGAAGATAATGATAATAGAAACAAATGCACCATCTAAGGGTTAAAAAAGGTAATTGAAGAGAATTATTTAAAAGAAAAGAGGAAAAACCGTATTGATGAAATTTTGTTCATGTTCATTAAAAGAGTTTTTTCTTGAAAATTTTATAAAACTGTTGCCTCATATTCTAAATATATTTAAGTGAATGTAATAAATCTTATTGAGTAGCCGAAAATTCCCTATTCGATTATCTGGTGGCCGATAGTCAGCATCTTTATAAAATGACTGAAAATGCTCAGCCAGATAATGAATAAATAGTCCATAAATAGGCCACTTCATAAAGAGGCTGATTTTACTATCGGTTTGCGACATATATAAAGGAATAATAGAATATTGTTGTCTCCTGCGTAAAAAAAATTACATTTATACAAGGTTTTCCTTCTTGTTATTCTCTACGTTTAACTAGAAAAATGATCTACGTTAATTATCTCTATCTGAACGCAAATTTTCTTTTTAGTTTATATAGTTTTATATCTACATCATATCTTCTGAATATGTATAATGTCATACCTGCGCATGGATTCTGTTAATATATGAATTGTATCATACAATAATTTTGTATATATTAGATTCTATTCTATTCAAAAATAAATGTGGGTAATAAACAATAATTTGATTTTAATAAACATTGATTTTTGTAAATTAGATACCAGTATACGTGAATTATATACCCCTTGATGAAATAAAGTAGAAAAATCTATGTAACATAGGTAATAGTTTGTATACAAAATCAATTTCTTTTAGTTTTTATTCGATTGTAATTGAAGAAAAAATTGAGAATCGTACTAATAGATGGTTATATAAAGTTGACGTACATGGTTCGGCAGAATGATATACACTGTTCGAATTGGCCACCATGTGTGCTGTATTGGTAGACTGTGCTGGTGTCTGGTATTTTTGGGTAGTACATACTATGTCATTTTGTTGCTAATATGGCACAAAATGGTGAAAATTTTGTATTTGTGTCTAATAATTATATCAAAAGTGGTGATTCCATGATCGTGGCGCAGCTGTTGTTTAGTGATCAATGCGGTATAACAACTCGGAAGAATCCCGAACAAATTGTCTTTTTAAAAAAATATGTTTGAACGAAAAATATGTCTATTCGCATTGGGTAGTAGAAAAATTCTTTCTGGATCGAAAATTGCTTCAAAATTCACCATCAATATCATTTTGCACAACACTTTTCCAATGTTCCATAACATCACACACCCTCGAGATCTAAGACGCTCCAAAAATAAAACTGTTTCCGCCACTGCTGCATGTTTTCAGAAAACCATATAGCTGTGGGTACACATTTGAACAGACCGGTTCCGTGTTAAAATGCAAAATGTCCTGTAGTTCTATCTGCGTTCGGACACCCGAGAGCATCCCAGTAGGTAAACGTCAGGGCAATATTATTTTAAAACCTAGTTGAAGGCTAATTGTGTGATGGTAAATGAAAATAAAAAACATTGTTCTGAACGATGAATAAATAAAATGTTGATCACTTTATATTGCCCTATTCATTGCTGTTTAAGAGAATGTCTGACATTCAGCCGGACCCTGTACTTTGATTTCAATTCATAATAAATTTATTGTCAAAAAACAGTACAAACTGCGTATGACCACGTGGAGGACAGCAAACTAATTTTACTTTCCGGAAGTAAACAAGGGACCATCCCATCAATTCCGATCAAGGGCCCGGATTAAAAAATTTCAGCAAAAATTTCTAGATAAAATAAAAAGTTAGCTGCGAGTTATTATACTGATAAAATGTCAATATGTTTATAATTTAACACAAAAAATTTACATGTACAAATTATTTCGAACTATAGATTATTTNNCCTGTCTCTTATACACATCTAGATGTGTATAAGAGACAGCCCCTAGACAAAGCCTAGAGAACCTGTATAAGAAATCCGCCTCTACCCGAAGGAAAACCGGAGCAAAAGCCGGGCCAGGGTGGGACATTCAAATATAAAATTCAAATAAAATATTGTAGTGGGAAGCCTTATTAGAGAGGGAAACAGAGGTAAAGGACGGTAATAAGAGAAATTGATAATCCAAGAGCAATTCTTTTTCCAATACGAGAAAAGCTCAATGAAGGCTGTTGTCGTGGAAAAGCTCAAGCTAAAGGAGAGAGAGGATGATGAAGGGTAATTGGGCGAACGCAGATGGCAGCAGACGTTGCCATCAAAGGAGTTCCAGGTAAACGTCTCTGGTTACAACATTTTTAAACCCCCATCTCCTGGTCAAAGACCACAATTACTGAGAGGCAGCTTACCTCTAGAGCGAAAATCCAATCTAATATTCTCCACAAACCTCGTGGTAATATGTATTATCCATCGCTACAAACTCTTTATCTCGTTTTTCAAACACTCGTTCTTTTTGTTCCTTTTTGGGTTGAGTTTCTATGAACTTCATATTTCATTTCATGAACTTTAATGAAAATACATTCATTATAGACCACTTCAAAGAAGTCCAACGTTTTTTAAGTTATCGGTGAATATCGTATATGTTCTTACTTATAAATCAATTTCCTAATTTATTTTTACGAAAAAAAAGTTTTCTTTCTTATCAATTAAAATCATGACTGTGATACGCAAATTAAACTCCAAAAATTTCGTTATTTATGGTCATGAGAGAGTACAATTAATATTTTATATATTTTAGATTTTTGGGAAGTCGTTTAGCGCGGTCGCTATTGTGTTCCCTGGAACCGAAAGAATTGGACCTATTGTGAAACAACTGAAAAAATTATGTTTGAGTGAAATGCTTTTTTTTTTGTTCTTCCTAAACATTCCACATCCAGTATCTTTGTTTACTAATAATTTTTATTACGTGAGATTTGCCCTTAGAAATCATAATATTGCATTCTTATCGGGTTTGTATGTGTAAACCAAATTTCAATCAATGTCGCTGACGGGAACTGGTTCAAAAGTTACTTGCAAGATTTCAACGTAACATACTTTGTACCAATGAAATATTTAAAAAAAAAGATAATCGACATCCTATTCTCCGCAAACATATTTTTTGCGAATCATGTCTCAGAATGTACATTTTTCATAAAATAAGAATGATTTATATACTGAATAAATACCATTTTAACTTCATTGAGATAAATTAGCAGATTCAGGCTCCATGGACATCAATTCTAAAATAATTGAGATACCTCGTGTCCTGATTCTCCAATTTAAGAGTTTTTGTTGAATGTTATTCTTTCATTCGTGGGCTTTCTTTCTGAAATGTAAACAATGGGCTGGAGTGCCCTCTTACATCAACCAGAATGGTTATTTTTGGTCAGATAATTCAAAGATTGAGTTTGAGAGATGGTAAAAGAAACTTAGTGAAGAAAAAAATGAAAGTAAATATGGAACAAGTAATGGGAAAGAAAATAATATAAATTAGAAAACCGTGGTACAATCTTGAGGTACAGGAACTATAACCTATATCTTCGGTTATTATTATTATTATTATTAACTGTTGAATTCTTCGCAGTAAAATAATTTAATATATACAATGAATGTTACAAGAAGTTTGGTTATGTGAATCAAACAAAATTCAACATTGTTTCAAATGTTATATGAATTGTCTTAAAATTTGTTTGCTATAAAGTCGTAAAGACATTTAATAAAATGGTTTGCATTATGAAATAACAAAATGCTTAGAAAAGTGTATCGGAGGGAAAAGACGAAGAAAAGCTTCACCTTTAGCCGGTGAGCAGGAAAACGCTTTCAAGACGAGAAGATAAAGACTAGGAGAAGGGATACGAGTGAGAAACCTCATTCCCGCGATGGAAAGAAAATATAGAAGCGGATACGAGTGAGAAACGTGGGAGTAGAGGTTGCTTTAAGTCCATGTGAAAGCTTCCATTGCAGGAAAGACAGGTATGGGCGCGATAGAACTGCAGGTAGAGACGGGGAGTTGCGTAGGTCTGGCTGCCCTCAAGGGTTTGCGTTTGGCCGAGCTCCTTTCATTTGGCTTCGCCGCAACCGGCGCGACGCCGGGTGGGTTTGCTTGCTTTCGGCCACGCAGCAGCGAGCGTCGCTCGTGCTGCGCTCTGCAGTCGCTTCGGAGAAGCTTACACCGCCCACACGGGCGACCACTTGGTAAACACAACTAGGTCGCTACTTCCTACGGGAAGAAATCGTTGGGTTATATTGAAACATCGAGACAGATATTGTATGTTAAGCTTTGAGTTTTGAAAATCAATCCGACATTTGATACTACTCTGGTACAGGGGTGGATCCAGCAAGTGATTTTTTTTTTTTGGGGGGGGGGTGAAACTTTGTCATCTTTGCCCCTCCCCCGATAGTTTCGTCTTCCGAGAAATCACTTGTTTTATTAGTATTGGAAATAAAATACATTTATGACTGCCGAAGTATTTATTTTGTTTTCAATCTTGTACTTCTGTATAGAATAACAGTGTGCTGCATATAAAAACACTTTACCAGACGAAATGCAATGGAGAGGGTAAGTAGTGACAAGTAATGCAAATCCCGGTGATGTTAACCAGGAACACATTTCTAGATATTCTAAATCAAATGAAAAATATATCTAACGGGTTCGTTAACGCGCTCCTTAATCTTATCTTGGAACTTTTGCTGAAAGTTTTGAATCTGCCTCTGCCTTAGGGCCCTTGATCGGAATTGATGGGATTGTCCCTTGCTTGCTTCCGGAGTGTAAATTAATTTATTGTCCTCCACGTGGTCATACGCAGTTTGTACTGTTTTTGACAATAAATTTATTATTATTATTAATGTATTTTAGAAAGTCAAGTCAGACTCCTGGGGGGAAGGCGATCGCCTCTTGGATCCGCCACTGCTCTGGAATTACTAATATGAGTTTGGAAAACGTCTCGAAATACCCACAAAGATGATGGAACAGAAATATAACGGATGAAATTAATTCATAACATTTTTAGAAATCTATTTTCTTACTCCTACGTAAATTCACGAAACTTGATTAAAATAAGAAATTCAACACGAAGAGGACTTTTGATTAATACAAGAAAATATTCATCGTGAATGAGTGTGGGATAAATGAAGGGATATTATAAATGTAGAGTCCTTCATCAATTTTCGATAACGAACTATTTCAAATTCGTTTCAAGTCACTTACACTTGATCTGATATATTCTAGAAACCGCTTCGAGAATGATCCAAACTGTGATTCTGCAACTTTTTTCGAAATTCCGAAGCATTCTATAAAAATAAAGTTTAAGTGGATGTGTAAGATTGTAGGAAATTAGAACGAAGTTTTGGGTGTTAATCACATTAAAACAAATCACTTGCTTGCATTTCGTTGACAGAGTTATGATAAGTTCTCACCATTGTCAGTAGCATGAAAATCAGCGCACGACAAACTCGATTCCTCTTCGTTACATTCTAAATCTTACGGGTCAAGTGCTTTGTTTTATGTGGAGTAGTCACTATGGTGGCAGAGAGCTGACTTACAGTTACGTGCACTGTAGATGACTGTTGAGGATGTTGCGAGAACATGTGACCGGTGGCTTCCTTCGAGACCGATATTTGTCCGAGACAGAGATTTTTAATAGGACAACCAAATCCTCGAAAAATGATTGAAAGAAAATTGTTATAGATTATATGGAAGTGCAAAGGTGTATTTACGTAAATGAAACTTCATCATAAACTAGTATAATGATGTAAACTAGTAGTATGATAACTTTTGGCTTGGTAAAAATGGCGACTATTCGAGAATTGACTCCTACATTGATCTTTTGGGGTTTTACCTATAACACACCCCGTTCTCCTTCCATAACTGTATACTTTTTCCATCCCGGAAGAACTGAGACACATTCCCATGCAGGAGATAAGTGAAGCCAGGTGACACACTATGCTGTGCGCTCTTACGTACCGATTCACACGCTGTGCTTTTATATCTGTTTTTTAGTCGCTAAATTTTTCATTTATTATGAAAATTAAATTTAAATGTCGCAAGTTATTTCACCATAGTAGAAGATTCTATTCGATATTTCTATTAAAAAAATATTTACTTGAAATTCACAAGAAACTTAATTTTATGTAAACAAATTTTGCAGGAAAATGAGGAACAATTTGGAAAAGCGTAATTTATTATTTCAATCAATTAAACAGATGTACGGTATCTTGCACATCATGCTTAATACCAATTTAATCCATTATCTTGCAGTCCAGTTTCTTATGGCAATATAAAAGCATATCTGAGCATGCCCCATTGAAAACTCTTCAGCAAATCGTTAAGCATTCTCTTGAATACGATTGTCAAGTGGAACATTCGCAAAAACTTCTTTCCCTTACCTCCCACCCCAAAACAGCATCCACATGACAATTCGATTTGAAAAAAATGCAACGCAATGGAATTAGGGAAAAAAATTTCCTTTTGCGAAGGACATTACCATACAGTGGCAGAACGAGAGCTCGCTTGAAGAACGCAATTTCGAATGTTCTTCCTGAGCTTCGCAACTTGTTGAATTGGAATGAGTGAAGTGAACGAACAGCGAATCGCGCTTTGCGTTAATGAGAGGGGTGGGCCGGAATTGGAGAGGGGTGGCAAAGGATGGGAGGAATACATCCACGCACTAACGAGTGCTGCGTCCTCTCTGTTCCCCAAGATTCATGACGCTGCTCGTGCCACAACCAACGCATTCTAGCGAGAGTTGCTGTCGTCACAGGGGATCATCATCAGTGTAAATCCAGGCTTAGGTGGTAAAGAAGGAGGCGTTTTCATTGAGGCGCGGACATGTCTTCATTCAGGAGGGATGAAGAAGCTGGGACACTGGACATGAGAAGATACCTCTGAATTGGCGAAAGACAGACGTAGACAAACGTGATATTGTTCAGAGTCGATTCAGTTTAAGAGGTCTTAAGTGAATGTACATGAAGTATTCATCACTTCGTACTTACATTCTATATTTCTATATCTTCTTTGAGAGTTTGAATGAACACGTTTTCATGAATACGAATATAATTCGAATAATTTATCCTCACATTCGTTTGTAAGCACATTTAAGATAGATGAATATATTTTAAAAACCATCAGAGTCTATACACATCAAGTGTTTGATAGAGCTAATAATATAATTTTGTCTATAGCAAAAAATATACAATGATTTTTTCTTCTTTCCATATTCTAAATTACATTATTTTTTTAATTAGCTTAAGATGTTTGTTTATCTGAAAATTATCCTAAAATAATGTGAAATTCTTAATAACTTTCCTTTGTGGAAGCACTAACTTGTCTGCACTCTAGTCTATTATATTTCGGTAGAAGAATATTACAATCAAACTTACCTGTGGAAAGAATATACTATTCTCTGTCGACATGTGTATGTAAACAATTCAAAATATCTTATAATCTCTTAGACAAGTTGGAACACTTATTATTTTTATATTATGCCATTTTTGCACAATTGTACTTGCCATACTATCACATTTGCGGAGAAATATCACTTGTTTCGTAACAAAATAAAAATTGCTCATGCAGATTCTGAGGTCTTCCGCAAGATTGTGCACTACTGTTACTCACTGGATTCTCATTTGTCATTTCTACAGTCTTCTAACTGAACACATGACCAGATAGTAATGCTTTTTTGAGTACATTAATTCATACTAGAGTATTGATGATTATTGACTGGGATTATTGATGCTTATTGGTGTTTTAACCGCATAGGATATGTGACGTATGTTAATTGGTGATTTAACTGCAAATATCATGAAATATCAGTCACCTACATACCTCGTTAGTCACCTACATACCTTTCGATATGTCTCAAGTCCCGCTGCAGGAGGTATAGGGATAGATGCTATCGATCACTTAGGCACCCTATTTAACGTGGTTTGAATGGTTGATTTCGGTCAGTTTAAGAAAAAATGACCCTTTTTGTCAATGGAACTATTGACTTAACTATTAACTTGCGAGACCCACAGACCTCTCATGCGATCCATTAGATATTATTATTATTCTCATACGTTGGGACTCCGTTGGGAAGTACTTGAATGTGGATGATATTTTCCGATTTTTAAGTGCAAAACAAAAAGAAATCACTTGAATTGCGATTAAACTGCACAGCCGGGTATCGGATTAAAAACATAGCGTGTATAAGTTTGCATTAGCTAGAAAAAGCATGAATCAGAACAGGAGAAACGTGATTTACTCAGACGAAAGTGATTATATAATATGTGTAGCGGTTTGATTTCATTAATGAACGAGCTGTAATGGATGGAGCCGTAATGAACGAAACCTTAATTCATGCTCTCACAGTGCTTAGGAAAATCTTAAAATACGCTGAGCAATTGGCAATGCGGCAACGTCGCATTACGACCAATCTGGCAATGTGGCTAGCAACTGAAGGAGATAAAGATGGAACACTTTCGAAGTTCAATCTGCATTGCGCTGATATGTTTCCTAATTATACGACGTCTTATTATTCCTTATTTCATTAGTTCAACGTTTCTTTTAAATAATTTCTATACTTTATCTCTTAAGTTAATTTTAGTTTGTTCATTTGTGAACGATAGTATTCAGTAATTTATTTCACGAGGAATATTTTAA
This sequence comes from Laupala kohalensis, assembly GCA_002313205.1. Taxonomy (NCBI): domain Eukaryota; kingdom Metazoa; phylum Arthropoda; class Insecta; order Orthoptera; family Trigonidiidae; genus Laupala; species Laupala kohalensis. The sequence goes on along the minus strand of NNCF01128853.1, from coordinate 15,284 downwards.
AGTTTTGGTAATTTCAATTAACCCATGCAGAAATTATTCAACATTGAATTAAGCAATCAATTCTACAAATGTTTAAAGAAAACAATAATACAAAAAGCAATTCGAGAGTTTGCGGCGAAGCGTTGTCCGTCCAACCATGCCTTCAATTGTTGTCCCCNAAAAAAAAAAATGGATGCACAAGATTCTCCAAGCAAACCGAAAACGTTTAAATAGACCCTGAGCAACAGGAAAACAATGGTTACAGTTTTTGGGGACCAAAAAGGGTTGTTGTTAGTGGACTTTATGCAGCAGGACACAACAATTGAAGACATGGATGGGCGGACAACGCTTCGCCGCCAACGACGAACTTCCGAATGCTGTCAAGACGTATCTCTCCTCACTGGTGGCAACTTCTTCGAAGAAGGCATCGAGAAGCGTGTGTCACGGTACGACAAATGTCTCAACCGTTTTGGCGATTATGTTGAAAAATAAACAAGACCTCGCTGTATTTTTTATTATAAAATTATTATGTTAAGTAAATTTTTTATAGCCCATTCGAGGTTGAAAAAAAACAGCCCTCATATATTTCAGTAAGATGTAGTGAGATTCAGGCCATGGGACCTTCTTCATCCATAACCACGTGGTTTGGGAGAACATAAGGGGAAAGAGAAGGAATGTGTTTGCTATACCTTTTCTAACAAAATTACACCAAGTGATGAATTTTTTTCATTTATTCCCTCGCTGAAAGGCCCAATTAGCAGGTGAGGCGTGTTGAAAGAGGATTTTAATCTTGTTCATTCGAGAGCGCTTTTCTTTCTTTCTTTCTTTCTTTCTCTATCTTTCTTTTTCTTTCTCTTTCTTTCTTATTCATTCTTTCTTTCTCTATCTTTCTTTCTCTTTCTTTCTTTCTCTATCATTCTTTCTTTTTCTTTCTTTCTTTTTCATTTTTTCTTTCTCTATTTTTCTTTCTCTTTCTTTCTTTTTCTTTCTCTTTCTTTCTCTTTCTTTCTTTTTCTTTCTTTCTTTTTCTTTCTTTCTTTTTTTTTCTTTCTTTTTCTTTCTTTTTCTTTCTTTTTCTTTCTTTTTCTTTCTTTTTCTTTCTTTTTCTTTCTTTCTTTTTCTTTCTTTTTCTTTCTTNNTTTCTTTCTTTTTCTTTCTTTTTCTTTCTTTTTCTTTCTTTTTCTTTCTTTCTTTTTCTTTCTTTCTTCGTAATTACGCAAACCGACGAATTTACTTCAATGATTTGTCATCCACTTAATTGAAAAAGTAAACTTCCTATTATATTAGCTTTTACCTTTTTTATACATTTCCATTTAACTCCTGGATACAACTTTTTTATCAATAACCTTCCAGCATGGGTATTTTGTTTTTAAACCTTTCGCACAATTGCCATATCTATATATAAATGCTTGTCCGTGTGAACGTCTTATACCATAATTTGGTTTGTCAATTTCCCTAATGTTTGATAATTTCCACAACGTTATCTAGCAAATACTGTTGCGTAAAATTATAGAGGACCCAAAATATGCCAATATTATTATAGACAATCAGTATATAAAAGTCATAGAATCCAGAAGTAACACTTTATTAATTGTAAACATTGTATGAAGAATGGACATAGAATGAATTTTTAAAAAAACACAAAAAATTATGAACTATGAAATTAGTACAATTGAACGCCTGGAATCCATTCATATTAAAACTGCATCTAACGCCAACTCGCAAGTTGAAACAAATCTATTTCCTAATGTATATGATAATATATTTTTTGTTAATTTACATTGATTTTTGTAAATTCATTGTGTATGAAGTCATTAATTGAATATTTATAAGATGAATTGTGTCATTTTGAAAAGTTGGTACCTATATTAACCTTTTGAGAGTTGGCACTAATTATATGTCATCTGTCACTTACACATCACTATCGTTCCGAGTTATAGTCACGTGACCGTGATAAATGGTTGTGGACGAGGTGAAATTATTTCAACAAATATGTTTCTTATACTTTTTAATGTTTTTAATTTTTTTAAAATTATGTATATTAATTTGGATGGAATAATTAGAAGTCTTTGAAATGCAATTGGTATGTGATGTTAGTTAATAACATACTCATGTTTGAATGAGTATATAATTTGTATAAATCTTGTAATTCTATTGTAATTTCATCTTTGAATGCAAATTTCTAGTGGCCCTGGAGATGGTGCTAAGCAGTGTCGAAACGTTGACCATGTAACAGTGAAAATTAATAAAATGTTACTTCTAGATTCTATGACTTTTATATAGTGATTGTCTATAATAATATTCACGTATTTGCTGTTCTGTAAAATATATCAAGGCAATCAGTATTAAATCTAAGTGAACTTTTTAGTTTTGCGTCAAAATAATGTGGGTGGTCAACATGATGACAGATATCAAAATTATATAAAAGAGGAAAAACGACCTTTTGAGGAGTTAGAGAAAATAATAGTAGAATAAATTTCCAAAAATCTAAGCTGCGCATTTTTTAGATATACGAGAGATTTAAATTTAATTAACTGATATGATTTGTCTCTTAGGATAGATCCGGCTATCAATTTAAATCAGACTGACCTGTGTGTTATTCCTGCTGCTGAAATAAAGTACTTCATCATAAGCAAAGTGACTAGGTTCACGTCACTTAATAAAAGTCATATTTACATTACGACACGCCAACACTTTGGTCACCTATATGTTACCCTTCATCGGCACACTCGGTTTTGAGCAATATCAAGGTTGTGAAACATACGTTGCGGACCAAGAAGGGTAAATCACGATTGTATACGTTGCTTGTCGAAAGGGAAAGAAACACGGAAACATATTTAATGGGGTATTCATTACATGGGGAAGGAAGACCAAAAATTTTAAAGGATATAGAGCAAAAATATTTTAAATACCAACGATAAAGAGAAATTAATATGCAAGAAACAAAATTTTTAGTGTTTTCATTAATATCTAATGGATCTTGGAAGTATTAGAGATACATTAACAATAGGAGTGGAATAGCACCCAACAAGATATATTGAGAGAAGACAGCGCAATGAGAATATCTGAAAAGAGAAGATAGTAAAAGAGAAGGTCATAATGACCAAGTGTTGCAGACGATGTTTTCTTTTGTGAAGTGACCTTAACACAAAATAATCCTAAAATTGAAGAAAAACAAAGTTTCTGAATACTGAAATCATGCCTCATGATCTCGCTAGAATTTAAACCTGTACCGTCAGCCAGAAGTTCTGCTCTCTACTCACTAAAATGCGTTGAAACACAATAAAACTATGTAAAAAATAAATTTAGTGACAAAAAAATGAAAAAACTTCGTATGACAACGTAAAGGACAATAAACTAATTTACTCTTGTGAAGCAAGCAAGGGGCCATTCCTTCAATTTGGATCAAAGGCTTTAAGGCAGAAGCAGATTTAATATTTCAAGATAAGAATAAAAATAGTTAGCTACATGTAATAATATAAACAAAATATCAACAAATTTGTGTTTAAGAAAACACAAAAAAGTTGGTTCACAAGTACGTATTATTATCAAACTATAGATAATTCGGAATTTATTGTTTATAAATAGTAAATAATAAAATAACTATACATGAGTTATTAATTATTACATTAGACCGCCGCCTGTAGACAAGAGCCAAGAGAGTGTGTACCTGAAGGAAAACCGAAGAAACACCCGGGCCAGGGTGGAGCTACAGAGTTAATGTACACAACCAAGTTGAGCACATAAAACTACTCATATGAATAATAAGAAACAATAACAGAATGCAGGAAAATAAACTTGCAATTTAATCATTTATTTCTTAAATACTAGAACAATGGTATGATAAAGGCACGATTTATTGACGTAATTTTAAAAAATAAACATTTGATGGGAAATAGAAACCCATTTTAACTTTATTAAAGTCAATGAATTCTTTTAGATAGTAGAAACGATTGTGCAGTGGGTTGCTTTCAGCCGCGGATTTGAAGAGATTCAACATAATATATTTTACGTCTACGGGTAGGGAATTATATAGAATGATTCCAAGAATGATATGGTCCCTGTTATGCGAAAAGAAGTTGACACTAGGATAAACATATAATTGCTAAAAGAAAGAAAATAGAACGTAATATAAAGACACACAAGCTTCTCCGAGTCAACGATTTTCAACCCAAGCATTAAAAAACAAATCCTCGTGAGTGCAGAGGTAGACAACACCATCGTTCGAGAAGGACTGCGCTTGGCACAACTTGTATATATGTTGGAAGAGGAAGAGTAATCCGAGGCCTATCTGCGAAGCCATCGTCCCTGTCCTGCCTCCTCCCTCGGGACACGAGCACCCAGAGGCTTCCTCTTATCGCAGCCCACCACGCGCGGCGGCACCGCCACACACACACACACACCATTCGCCGCTATCACTGCCTTAGCAATAACACTCTTAGATGGTCACCAACTTGTACTCATGTGTTTTGTATCTCCGCATCCATGCTAACTCACGCGATTACATATCTATACCACGGACCGAATAGATTTGGAATCTTGACCTCAGTTAAGTAATATTGAATTCTAGTAATTCCCTGAATTTTCGATACCTATAATTTAATATTCAGGACTACGATAAAAGTTGAAAAATACATGAATTACTTGCAAGAAATAATCTTATTTATGTGATGTTTCATATTTGTATGGGTAGTAATTTCGTAATTTTATTCACATTTTTTAAACTTCCATTGTAGGACTGAAGATATTATAGTACTCGTATATCGAACCGCCAGTGTGTGCAACCACAGTTTTTTCTTTATTTGACTTAATCCTAAGAATTGTATATCAAATATATTTACTTTCCTATTATTCTATTTTCACGCCGCCATACATACAATGATCCCATCGTTTTAGACATTACAATTTGCCGGTGCTTCCAACGTTGCTCGTTCATATCTTGTATCATGTATCGCTACTTTTATTCTTCCAATTTGGTCCACATATTTTGTAAAGCTAGAAATATTAAATGACTCGACTGATTTAATCTTCCCTCTTCATGTAATATGACTAGCAATATCCAACAGAATCTCTTTAAACATACCGCATCTATAACTTCCCTTCAATTGCAGATATATCTATACAATAAGAAAAAGAATATGAATAGCCGTCTCCGTCAATGGAGAACGCGCATTTCCATCCCCAGCGCAAACGTATTCCTTAAAAGAGTCACGCAGCACAGAAACAAACATTGCTACGAAGTTTCCCGTTGCGCGCAGAATGCCTTAGCAGTATTTCTTCGTGACAGTACATTATGCAAAATACATGAGATATACTACCTAGCGTCTACTCACTTGAGTTATCACTACGAAAAGTTAATATCAAAGTAAGACTCTCACATTTTAGTTCTAAATGAGCATTGGCGGAGAACGTGTTTCAATGTACACCGGCGGAATGTTAAATAATTTCATTACTTCATTGATCATCCCACAAATGAAACCGCTTTGAATTTATATTTCTCTCCAGGTCTATTAAACGAATCCCGAAGGAGAAAGTTTAAATTATTTTCCATATTTTCATTGCATACTAAATTACATTAGAATTTAAAATGAAGTTTCTTACAAAGACTACAATATTCTCTTAAGTGGACTGTCAAAACTCATTATTAATTACTAGTGTACAGACAGGAATATGATCTTACTCAGATTTCAGACATTTTATTTGTTTATAATTATTTTAAAGATAATTACCTTATACTTATAATAAAGTTACTGACGCACGAATGAAAAATTAATTTAAACTAAATACTTTACTGGAAAAATACGAATGCCAAATAGAAACTGCTTTTCATTATGAGCAGAAAATAAAAACTGAATTTGTAACAAATGAGTTTATTCAGAAGCACATACGACGACGCACTGTCATTATTTTCAATATATTCCACAAACACTCAAGAATATTTGGGTGTTTTATGTTAAGTTAAATGCACTTTTTATTAAGATACATGGTTTGCCATAATGAAATGAACCGTTGCCTGTTACTTAATAAAATTTGTGACGTTGATGAAATATTTTATTTCTTCTTGCAGAATACTATCCTGATGTACGATGTCAGAATATTTGATAATATAACAAAAGAAGCGACTTGTTATTGCACCAAGATAGAAGTGAAAAGTAAAATATTATTTACTGATTTGATCGCTATTACGTGATATAAACTGATACACAAAAGTTTCAAAGTCACTATCAGACGGTCCAGTTCAATGTGTCATCACAAAGTTTTTCACCCCTTCCCGCAGACTGCTTAGCCAGCACAAATAAAACCCAGTTCTCGTTTAATCAGATGTTCCAGCGAGCTATGAACGCAGTGTATGGCCGGGTTACGATCTCAAATCCTCGTAAAAGTATTTTTAAAGCTGAAGTGTATTGTCAGCCTCTCGGCGTTGGCATTTGTCCGGGACCAAGCTGCAAAACTTTCCAAGGGAGGAAAAAAAGAGATAAAAATGGAAAGGAATCTTGCCGAGTAGTGGGTCGCCGGTGAAGTATCTCAGTGCGCTGCGTCAGAACTGTATTGAGGGCTGCGGTTATAGATGAGGTGGGATGTAAAGCTGAAATGAAGATGGAGATTACGACGGAGTCAGGTAGAAGTAGTTTTCTTTTTTTTTTTCGTGTGAGTATTGCAGTCGAATGGAAGATTTTTATGGAGGACTCCATTTAAAGCGTCTACGCGTCCAACATTCTGATTCTCTTTACGCGTAGAGAATTTCCACATGGCAGGGGAGGTGTTTTCGCAGGATCATTTCAGCGATACTCCTTCATATTTCTATGACATACATAGATTGCACAGACGGAAACGTGGCAATACTGTAACGCAAAGAAGCCAATACCATAAATAGATATACACTATTAAAAATGCCTTTTAGAAATTTCATGTAAAATACCGGAAGTCGCGTAGCATAAAGGTATCGAAAATAACAGAAATTTCATAATGAATTGAATATTTCAAAGTAACTCCATTCATCACGTGAAATTAAAGGCACTTTTACGTAATTCTCTAAGAAGATATTCATTCATATTATTAGGAACGTTAACTGCTCGTTCCCGTAAATTGTGTATACTTGCCAATTGGAGATTTTTTTCGTAATTTTTTCGAATCGTAATTTTTTCAATTGGAGATTTCATAAATACAAAATCAAAATTCTTTGAATGCTCAAAAGAGTTTTACGTTTTATCTTATTAACAAAGACGTTTTTCCATAACATTCACATATGGTATTGTACATCCAACTGAAATGTTGAACACTTTTAATGTGATGTAATCAATATACTAAAAATCCTCATATGCAAGTACACGACTTTATTTCCTTCATTTGAAGCAGTTATTGCTAATTATAAAGCATGTGATAGTCGACTGTAGTTTTTACTTTCAACCCGTACATTATTTTTTTACGTTATTTACAATTTTACATTTTTTTACATTATTGCGTACATTATTTTGAACTATTTTTAGGGTTCTAATGGCCCTGATGTTGGCGAGCTCTAATCCCCATTTTTTAAATAAAAAACAACTTTTTACAGAGGAATTCACCCTAACATAAATATTGAACTATTATCTCAAACATTTTCTATAATGCAGTAAAGATTTCATTCTTCATTCATCACCCCTAGAATGAAAACGTGGGATGCGAATCATTCTATACACTAATCGATAACTTCTGACGTCAAATGATAAATCAATTAATCCAGAACGAGACCAAAACGATGCAAGCAGCAAGAAATCTCTACGTGAATAGAAGTATATATCTTCATTTTATACAATTTACAGTTTTTCCCCCATCATGATAAAGGTTTGCACTGCTACCCTTCGAAATTGCAGAAAGATCACAGTCAACATGGTATTTTGATACGCCTCTCCCAACCTCTATTTGATATCTCTTAAAGCATAATTTCAGTACTTCTTGAGAAATTATTGCTCACTTGACCTTCATATAAGAGGAAAATAGGCCTACCATTAACATTAAATTCGGCACACGAGTTCTACAGAGATGGTCCTTGTGGACATCCAAACTATTTTTTTAAAATATCCAAAACTGATTTTTCTTCACTCATTTTTTAATGTTTTTTGTTGTCAATTGCGAAACAACGAGAGCGAAATGCTTAGAGCTTCGAAATCTGTGACACATGTTTTCGAAGATAAACCCAAGAATACAGAACTCAGTATTTTTCTTCGAAATTTGATTTTTGTTACATACATCAATATTATTGTGAATAGTTGTAGTACTACAAAAATAAAAATAAATCGCACGAGAAAAGTACCAGTACCTGCTCACCTAGAATCAGATAAAAAAAAAGAGATCAACTCACCGAAAACACAATTACACAATACCATAAATATTCCACTAGGTCTTGTTGTAAAATATGACCGTGTTACATTAGGAAGAGATTATTACTTGATTAGAACTGGGGAAACATTTTCTTCAATATTTTATACGATTGTTATAGGATAAGGGTAGAAGTAACTTTTGACCGGAGCAATTGGGAGTCAGTGGGTAGAATGCTGAGTTGCTGACTGGATGGCCGCGGTTCGATCCCCAGTGGTGTGGAGATTTTTCATCACACCTCAATATCCAGACTGACTCCCAAGACTACTCAGTCTGCTGTAAAATGAGTACCTAGTCTATCCTGGGGTAGACCGGTCGGAGCGAGATGCTGTCCACATCTCCTCCTCCTAATTGTGCAGGCCAAGTGATTGCGGAGCTCTACCCTCCGTGAACCTTAGTCACTTTCAGGGTTTGTTGTTTGTTTGACTTTGTTTGACGGAGCAACTGACTGAGACTCGGCTATGAGATCATATAACGTTTCGGGGAGTTACAAAGGCGTTTGATTGAAGGTTGAATCGCACGTGAATTTATGTTATACGTACCAAAAACACCACTGTCAAGACTAGCCGTTATGTACCACAGTTTTGGAGGACAAAACTGAACAACCCCTTGTCTTCTGTAAAGAAAAGAAAATATATAGAATGGGGTAAAAATACGTAGGCATAAACTAGCATTTCAGGAGGTGTGGAGTACAATGTACGATTAAAATGGACAAAAAAGTGCATGTCATGGAAGAAAGTTAGTTGGAATGCTCGTTGGTATTAGAGTAAGTTGATCATTGTTATCTTGTTTCTTGTTGATCATATTGATTATTTTATCCTACAATGTTTTATATACTCGTGCAAAAATCGCAACTATATATCGTATAATTTGTTTTATTATCGTTGTAATAAATCTCACAACGTCTGTAATTCAAAGATATTTCCCTCATGAACACGATTTTAATATAGTAGTATTCTCGGTTATTTAGAGTAATTATTCATGACGTTATGACAATACTAGTGTGAGGTGTTGTAATACGTTCGGTCAAGACACTTTGCGCATCTGGAAGCGAGTAAAAGGATGAACGTACGGCAGACGAAGATGAGCTGACGCCTTCGGCACTTGAATAATCGTTTACTCAAAGTAACGGGGACCATAAGAGAAGAATTAAAAGGAGAGACCTCTACGGCACAGGAATTTACAGCTTGGTGAGACCGTAAAAAAGGCAATCTCTTGGCAGTCATCCTCTTGGACTGAAACTCTCCCCTCTATGACAGAGCCTAGTGTCAACTTGGACCCCTGGATACGCGCAGAGAAAAAAGCTTGGTTCTATATGTTGGTTACATTTTATTCTTACTTGTTCGAACAGATTTTTGTGGAATGGAGAGATTTTAAACCATTACATCGAAATTCTTTTTTGTACTACTTTGCTAGAAATTCAAGAGACATCACGATACATTTTTTATAGTTCCTCATATTTCTCAACTATATCATATGAAGTATTAAGGGATGAATTATTCACAAATAGTTCATTAGTTGGATTAAGAAAAGCACAAACCTTGAAATATATTTTTCCGATTAAAAACATAATGAGGGTTGGATATTATTTTACGGGTGTTATTGTAGGATCGAGTCTGATATAAAAACCTACAGAGATAAATTAATTACCTGTACGCAGGTCTGGGATAAAATACGTACATACTAGATATTCTTACTAAAAAGATAAACGTACTAACAAACAGTAATCCTATATTGTTACTCATGTAATCATTAACTATTGTATCGCTGAAGACTTGTAGCAAGTTTTAACAGATAAAAGCGGTGTTTTAACAATAATGCAAATTTAAAGTAGTAACAGAAACACACAAATAATATATACAAATATCTAAACATTGGTTCTAATACATTTCTTTAATTTCTTCTTTATAGTTACTTTCTTATAAGTTAAAGTGTTTAGATTATTTGCAAATGAATTAAATAATCTAATAGCTATTAAGTAACTGTTTTTAATACTTATAGTTTTAACAAACTTGGGAATTGTAGTATACTTTTATTTCAAGGAAGTCTTTTACTTGTCTTTAAGATCTTTATAATTATTACACACTGACTCAAAAGTGAACATTTGATCGTTTTGGGGGATAATTATCACGATCAAAAGTGTTTTACATACAATTGTTTATAATCTGTTTTGTTGTCTATGTAGTATATTTAAATTATTTTTGTATGCTCCATCCCACGCAATTATGCTATAGTTGAGTTTTAGTTTGCATACATACGCAGTTTGTACTGTTTTTTGACAATAAATTTATTTATTTGACAAGAAATTTATTAAATTTATTATTATAGCCATTTAAAAAAATATGAAAATAAGATATGTAGTGTTATAAATGAAACTAATAGATGTTTATCCCGTCTCGTGTTATAATCAAAAGTAATTTCCAAATATTTACAGTTTTTCACTTTATTTATTTGGTGATCATGTATTTTTATGTCTAGAGTGTTAGGAACACGTTCCCCCCAGGGGACTTACATCGAGTAAGTACGTGTTTGGCGAACACGGGGCCCCGAGCTGAGTCTGGCATTGCTTCCACTTACTTGTGCCATGCTCCTTCCTTTCTCTTTTCTGACCTTCCTTGGTCACCTCTTGTTCTTTTCGATCCCGACGCTGTTAGGGTTAGGGNTTCAGGAGGGTTTTTAGTGGGTATGGCTGAGTCATTCGGCGAGTCCCACACGCGGGGAGAGTCATATTGGCTCTCCCTAGTGCGTAACAGCATTTTCCCTACCTGTACAAGTTTTAAGGGCTCTAATGACCTTTGATGTTGACGAGCCCTAAAACCCCACAAAAAAAAAGAAGAAAAAAAGGAACACGTTCTTTGTAATTTCCTGTCGTCATGTATACAATTTTGTTACAATTTAAAGATAATTTATTAAGTGCTAGTCAATTATTAACAAAATGTAGATATGCATTCATTTTCTCTTGAGTAGTTATCCACGAATTCATAATAAAGAATTTTTATTAGAATTCAATTTTTGAAATAAGATACAGTGACAGAACTATATGTTGATGTATGACAGTCAGAATCGTCTTTTTTTACAAAATATGTTAATTTGTTTGGAATTATATGATATTAAACAAAAAATGTAATTAAACTATTATTCCTGTCTATTGAGACAACAATATAAATCTATTTGATACATCCTTCACATAGTCAAGAGACCCGATTGGGTCTCACCGATAATTTCACATTCCATAAGAACGCGACAGCCGAGTATATATACAGCAGGCAACTCTATTCTGAAGCTTTTTTTTCTTCGACAAATACGCAATCATTTGCGTTCAAACTCTTAGAAAATACTGAGTCTTCATCGACACATCCGATCACATTTGTTTCATATTATTTTTCATTGCTATTATATTTTTATTCAATTTTTCTTCCACTGAATCGTGATAACTTTTCTTTAATTTTGTTTTTGCGATGATTTTTAAACTTGAGTCTCCATTTTCTCTCAATAGCGTGTTCCACAGTCACTGCCTCGTGTTCCTTTACAATGGAATATATGGCAAAGTTAGAGCATGTTTGTAAAAATGTTTTTGTTCATAGCGGAACATTAGTGTATGTATTAGTGATATCCATCAGATCACTATAGAATAAATTTACTAAATTTAAGCGCTTGTAACAAAAAATAAAAACATATGATAAAATATATGGTAATTACTTACACATTTCTTACGTCTTTAACGCCTCACGTAGATTAGTGGTAACGTGAGCGTGGTATTGCCATTTTTACATTACAACCTGCTGAGGTAATTCGGCGATAACTACAAATTGACAAGATGGATCCTTCTGGGGACATCGGCATCGTTCTTAGCATCAAAAATATGTCGAATCCATATACCCGGGTCTGTGGTACAGAGAATTATCTGTGGGGCTGTGTTATCAATAGATGTCAATTAAAATTTGTTTTAACATGCCTATAATCGCTAATAATGTTGTAAATGGCTAATAATAAATTCATGCCATTAAAATGCCTATAGCACCTTCCACATTTGAATTTAAAGTGTGTTTTTCATTTCATTCAAACATATAAACATTTTAAATTAATAAGCTAAGGGACAGGCAATTGATAACTTTTTCGTGAAGTTCATTGTGTTCTGGAAGTAGATCTATACATAAATAAATAAATGAACTTCTTGTCAAAAAGCAGTCGCAAACTGCGTGGGGGATAATAATTGAAGTGACTCTCCGGAAACAAGCGAGGGAACACCCCATCAATTCCGGTGAAGGGTCCAAAGGGCAGTGGTTACAATACAACATATAATAAAACATTCCATCTCGAAATGTTTGAATGCTGTAATTTTCTTCGTTACGGCTTGTTGGATTTCCATAAGCTATTTACAAATTAGCTCTTTAAATTACGCTTGAAAACGTACATATATATGAATTTCATTTCATTGTTTAACTCCGCAAAATAGATTCACTATAATATAACAGTTTGATGGAGGTTAAAAAAATTATGTCTCAATTTTAATATCAGTAAAAGAAAATACTAAGAATAACTAAGAACTGCATATACAAAAATTATTGGACAATATTTTAATAGATTTCAATGAGGATTGAAATATAATTATTTGTACCACCATCAACTCATTCACGCGAGCAAACCAAGGGTACTTGATTGGATAAGTAGTTCCCTATAAAATACTACGATACATGGAACAATGGAACATGCTTTATGACCCGCAATTTGTCCTAATTCTGTCCCATTTTGTGTGCCACTTCTCTAAACAATGGTAATAACTTCCTGTTAATTAATACGAAATCTGTCGTGGAGATTAATTTGTACTTATTAACAATCCTGAAATTTCCCATTTATAAACTTTATTGTAATATCTTCTCTTCATTCTGGTGTAGCATTTTGGATCAGTTGAAATATATTACTGACCGACAGGCTCTCAAAGCTTTACGCATGGAGAATTATGGCTGGTTCATAAATATATTCTGTTTCTATCTACCAACTCGCGTTGAAGAAGGACCATATTAAAAAGATTTTTGAAACTGTCCCTCTTTCCCAATTAAGGCATTTTAAAGTTAAGGAGTAAATTAAAACACATTTCCCAATCAATGTAGCGGTGACAGGGTGGTTAGCAAAATAAATTAAAAATTTTTAATGGATCTTATTTCAACTCGTTTTCTACCGCGGTGCTCCTCGTTTTATCCCACGGACACCTCGACTTAAATTTCAAACTGCCTTCTCTCTTCAAACTGTCTTCATCGTCAGAAATCTCTTTATTGGTATTACATAGATGTAACAAACTCTTGATTTTAATTTTATCAATACGCATCATTCCCAAATTTGGTGGCCCCCGCTTAGTCACTAATACTGTTTATGTACTGCAAAAATACGAGCTTATGTTGTAAACTACACGGTTATGCACGGCCATCTCTAGTTTTACGAGGAGGAACCACAGATTAATAATAATCTGTATTAATCTGTGGTCTTGACTTCACAGCACTGCGCGGTATCTATCCACCAGGGTTACATACACACTAATGCAACAACAAACAAGCATAGTATATATTATGCTCAAGGATATCTAATAATTTAACGTGTTGTAGACAATTATCCAATATGTGTTTCATTAATAATAGCAACACGTTTCTAAGATAATCTTTATCACTTCATTTCACGCCACATTACTAAGTCAGTTTAAAATTTCGAATGTTTTCAAACAGTGGAATGGTAGTAACGTCGCCAATTTTTTAAATATACTTAGGGGAAGGAAATAGGGATGTATAGTAAATATCGATATATCGATATTTTTCTTGCGATATATCGATATTTTTGCCGATATTTTTGATCCCGGTATATCGGAATATCGATATCGAAATAGCATTATCAGGTCCGATATTGTCTTTTTCAACCTAAAAATTATTACCAATTAAGGGGAATGTCGGATAAGGAAAGAAACCGTAGGGGAAAGAAAGTTTTTGGCTAATCAATGGAGACTTTTTCGCTGAACCTGAAGATTCTGATCCTCTGGCAACACTGTAGATAAGATAGCATTTAGCCAGAGTTACTCTTGTTTATTTTATCAGTATATTCGAATTGTTGTCGTAAGTAAAGTAGTCTGTTGTTGACTTCAAGGGGTAACTCGTCGATCTGTTGTTCATTGGTGCGATTGTGATGTCGTCTGCTCTTTGGAAATTTTTTGAGAAGATTGATCCGACNTACAAAACGAGTGGAAACACTACTAACTTGGCGTCACACCTCAAAAGTAAACATGGTAGTGCTTTCGCCTCGCTTTCAGGGGTTGGAGCTAGAAAACGTAAGGCACCTCCAACCGCCAAGGCAGGTCCAAGTAGTTCTTTTCGAAAGGAAATGGAACTGTCAGAGTCAGAATCTCTTTCTCTTCTTGGGGATGAGGATAGTACTGATACTGTTGATGACGCCTCTTTGATTGACGACGCTTCACCTGGTGAACCGACTTATGAAAATATGAGTACTTCATCTGCAGACGATCCTTCTTTTACAAGCCCAGCACCTCCCAAGAGGCAACGGACACTCGCCGACTGCTTTATGAAGATGGGTTCCTTCGAGGAAGGTGGGCCAACACACCAGAAAATCACACAAGCTTTGATTTACATGGTATGTAAGGACAACGTTCCGTTCGCATGCGTTGAAAAAGAAGGGATGAAATTTTTTAAACGGCACTCCCACGCTTTAAACTTCCCTCCAGGGTGACAATAACCAAATTGGTCGAGCAGTGTTACTTCACAACAAAAGCAATTGTGAAAAATATATTGTCAAATGCCGAACACGTATCAATGACGAGTGATATCCAAACACTCACTAATTCTACGAGGAGCTTCCTCGTCATGACCGTCCACCTTCTCAATAAATCAGATGGGGTATTGGAAAGCATTTCTTTGTCCGCGCAACGTTTGGAAGTGTCTCACACAGCT
>NNCF01128851.1:422374-432818 GCA_002313205.1 Laupala kohalensis | reverse complement strand
CGCACACACACACACGCACGCGGACACACACGCACACACGTACACGCGCACGCACACACGCACACGCGCACGCGCACGCGCACGCGCACGCACACGCACACACTACTATAATATTACTATGATAGTAGATGAAAATAGTGACAATATTGCTTAGTAATAACATTAAGTAGGAAAGGAAATATCAATGTGTTTGCAAAGAAACAGTATTATGTCTCGTACTTGGTAAATCACTTTTTTCATTATTTTGCAAAGCTAGCTCGTATTTTCTTTCATTAAATTATTTTTTTCATTTCACTTTCAAGTTCTTTTTTCATTGTTGTTAGTTTCTCTTATGTCGTTGTTTTTTTTTCAAAAAATTTAAATTGAATTCTTTTTTTGAAATTTATTATTGATTGATTGTTCCAATTATTTATTTGTTCCTTCAGTTTTTATGCACTTTTATGTATTTATTGCAGTGTGTAATACTGAATTCTTCTATTATGCAGCAGTTTAAAATTTTCTACATAAATGTAATAACTCTTTTTTTTTTAAGTTGATGGTCAAATTGCTATTTGCCCTAGTTCTTTTATTTTCGCAAAGACGATATCATGGAGAGTAATGGTTCTTGACCGTTAATATTGAGTTAAATACAGAGCTTTGCTTATTTTTAATATTTAAATCTTGTTGTCGTTGCCAACATGACACTTCTTATGGTACATGGCAATTAGAATTCCTTAAGGAAAATTATACATCATCTTGTGAACTAAAATCACCACACTACGATGTGTTGGCCTGTTAAAATATTAATCTTCCCACTAATTTTTTACCTTTTTCCAACTGAATACACGATTTAATTTTTTAATCATGCAAATAATAACAATATAAAACATTTATGGAGATTAGACTAAAAATTGTTTTCTGAATACGCCTCTGATGACCATCATTCTAATTCCTAAAACGTACATGAGACTAGAAAAAAAGTTTCTTTTCCATTTATACATAGCATTAGAAATGTGATGTGATGAGTAAATTTCAATTCTATTCGGCATTTTGTTTACAATATTTTCATTTTAAATTACATGTGGCGAGGCTTTAGCCCTTTCGTCGTCTTCAGCCCTTTAATGCCGTGAGCTGTGCGTTACACGCCCTTGTATTCTCTCTCAATGAATTGTTCAGTTTCGTCTACATCTTTGATAGAAAGATTGATATTTTTATTTCCTTCTGCCGTAATATTAAATTTAGTTATGCATGGATAGAAAATTATTTATTATTATATTATAAACTTTTGACATACTGTACTAGTTTCTTTAAACTTAAATGGGTGGAATTGACTAATTCATTGTGCATCGTTGGGAACCACAGAAAACCAACGGTCAGGACACAAAGACTGTACATGGAAAAGATATTTACAAGAGACAATGTTAACACAAGACATTTACAAATGTATTTACATAAGACAAGAGTCTATAAGAATTATTATAAAATTGGTATTTACAAATAGAGTCTATAAGAAAAAGTATTTACAAAATAGGAGTAAAAATTAAAAGACACTTGGGAAATTTATGAGAAATGAAGTTGCCAAAGAGAGCGGAATTTCGGGGAAAACCGTGCGAAATTGCAGAGAAAGTGTACCTGGGGGATGTGTGGGAAATGAAAATATTACTTGTTGCGGCAGTTGGGGTGTTTGTGATATAGCGTTGCTAAGCAGGTGATGTACACCGCGTAATCTGGTGATGCAATGGTTGTGTGACTGCTTTTCTGGGGAATATTTAGAACCTGAGATATCTGGTATGGAAATAATCGCCAGAACATAAGAAATACAATAGTTGATGTGACAAAAACATAAATTAAGATCAACAAAATGCTAAAATTTCGCTGTAAAATTTTGGATGACAAATCAAGCTTCACTGAACATTTTACATATTCCAGACAAAGTTAGAAAAAAACATTTTTTTCTTAGAGTAGTAGGGTACATAAGAACAATATAAATAACAAGGAATTGGTTAAATAATACAACCATAATGGGTTGTGCTTCATGCGTGTGGTTAAATGTTCATACACAAAGAAAGTAAAGCGTTACTGAATGGTTGTGCTTAATAAGCAAAGCAGAAAAACAGTGCAGAATAAGCTTTTGTTTCCACTGTTGCTACTTCAAGTTATTTTCGGAATTATGCCAGTCAACCTTCATTTGCAAAAACTCGAGAATTTATTACTGAGGCAGGGTAATTACGCGGTGGTGACAAAATGATTAGAGCAGATAGGTAAATAAAGGTGATAAAGGAGTCAAAACAAAATTGATATGTGTCAGATGCGGCAGGATAAGGCATAATCTGGACGACCAACTTACAAATGCGTTATTACCGTAACTTCTCAAATTAGGAATAGACAATGGTTTGGGTTATGAAGAGGAATGTAGGAAATGTTTGCTGGACACGATAATTTCCGAACACAATTTAAATGATAAGCAAATATTTCTTCTAGGAAATAGAGAGAGAGAGAGAAGATATGTGATAACCAGCCAGACGAAAGAACGGTGGGTAGAATTTTCACGTATCTTTCCCACGTGTAGGTTCGCGGAAGAAATTTATCCAGAAAGTTACTTAACACGTACGAGTACATATGCGCAAGGTTTTCGGGCATGGATGGAAAAGTTGAACAGTTGTTGAAGGTTAACAAGTGATATAGTATGACTTAGAGCAGGAGTTTAATGTAGATAACAGACGATTTTTACCATTATTTAATAGTTGAATAGTTCGTGACGTTGTTCAATTAAGTATGAGTTACAAAATGCAATACACATTTTTATGGTATGTATGAATTCGTTTCCACCACGGTTTGAGCGCTAGTGAGACCCAATTCTATGTGGGTTTACTCTATAGACATTTGATTTTTTTGGGTAGGTGGAGGAGCAGCGTCTGGGTATTATCTAGGTTGTCGTACCCAAGCATTACAACTACGCTCTCTCAACTAGAGCGAATCTTCCATTTTTCTCGGCTATGTCAACTGAGACATTGAAATCCTTCTAGCCCTACCGGCAAATGAACCCGGGATATCCGAGGGAAGCAAGAGCACTAGCCAGGAGCTACTGGTCGAATTGGATGACGTCGAATAGCTAAATCAAAATGGACAAATCGCTTATTCCGGTACTTCAAGTATAAGAAAATTTTCTAGGGTTTTCTTCCTTCTACTCCAGTGAAAATATGAACTACAATATTCCGGTTAAACCATCCAACGATGTGGTAGATTGAAGTCTCAAATATAAAATAAACGAAAAACTATTGCTAGAGGAAACAAAATTATGTCGCTTAGTTGGGGATATCAATGTGACTTAAATATTACTATGGTACTACGGTTTGTGACTACTAGAGGAATTGAGATTTTAAACAATATTAAATTAAATGAAATGGAAACATAAGTTGAAAAACCTTTGATTCTTACATGACAATCAAAAGTGTGAAGATATTAAAACGAAACTTTTTTCTCGTAATGAAAGCGCAATTTTTATCCTTAATACAAAAACTAAGTGTCGTTTCTTTAATGAATGCCACTAAATTAGTTAACACCTTTATTGTTTGAAATACAGAAAGGTTTTGATATGAACATTTTTTCCTTTAACTTACATGTTTCTTACAGTTAAATGGTCATAAGGAGTTGACAACTCTTACTTTCCAAATAGATACTTTGTACAAACACAAGAAAACAATTACTTAATACAGCAATATATTTTCCGACAACATCAATATTGAATGAACAAGAATATTTAATAAATATGGTAATTGAGTAATTGCTTCCCTTACATAAGAAGTAAAAACATTCATTCGCTCCTCGGATGGCTAAGGTGTTAGCGCTCTTGCTCATCATCCGGGTTCAATTCCTGATGGGGCCAGAAAAAAATTGTATCCACCCCAATTCTATCCACAACCATCTCTTCCAAATATCAATAACTCTATTAACCAACCACTCCTACTAACCCCTCCACGCGGGCCAAGTTGTTGGTAAACCCAGATAACCGGTCCACGTACAAAAAATATCCAACCACCCACCTCTTACCTCTTATCGCTCGATGTAGATAAGCTTCAATAGCACGCTACATTTACCACTTATAAATACTACAATAAAAAAATCATTCCATTCTTACTTGTCGGTAATTTGTCTAAATTACATCTCGATCTATTGGAATACTTCAAAACCGTATCTGGAGCTTTTGTGGCCAAGTCGTAATATTAATGAAGTGAAGAGAACAAACACGGCAAACGCTGTCAGGAAGTCAGGGAATTCCCCCAAGAGGACAGAAGAAAATATTATGTGAGTATAAGGCTGGTTTCAAAATAAGTGAAACGTGTGTTTCACGGTGACGCATTCAAACTTCTGTTTTGGAGAGTTTACACCTCCGATTAAGTGAACACCTTCACAAACAAATATTGCGTTGCTCTACTTGACATCATTTGTTTTCCACGAGTCCTATACTCTTAGTCACGAAACATTGCCTAAAATTATTCAATATGGCTGCCTTAAACAAATTGCCAACCTCTACGAAACAAATCCTTGAGACACTCAAGGAAATCGAGAGCTGTTACAAACTGCATATGACCAAATTAAGGAAAATAAAGTAATTTTCTGCGACGAATACAAAATAAACTAATGAACACAGTGCATTTCCGTTCATGTTTTTTATTCTTAAGTTGAATTTCTTGAAACAAAGTATGATGACTTTTACTATAGTAGACATCAAATAGTGTTTCATAGCAACGACCGGACAGAAGTAGTGCAACTGAATAACACTCTTCTATAGTTTATACCATTTATATTACTTATTTACACACAAACTTAATAAAGTGGGAGCAGTAATCCAAGTTGTCAAATCACTGATATGTATAATTATTTTCTTTATTTTTTTCCTTATTGTTATATAACACAACTGTATGAACAACAATGATTTGAAACAAGGTTTAATCCTTACCTATCAGTTGATAATACAGTTCAAATAATATTAGAGAACTCGCCTGACTGGTTTGAAATGCACAAGAGCGTGTACGAACGTGGCGGCCGAGCTCAGCGGTTTCGTAATTCACGCGTCTCACCCCAGAAAAAGTGAAATATCTTTCTCAGATGTCCGGTAACTCCTAGATTAAATACTAGATTAAATGTTCTACAAGTTAAAGTAATTTTTCGTCACTTTCGTGATTTAAAAGTTGGTCATTTCTTGAAAATAAATGTTTCCTTCATGAGAAGTAATACATAACACCACCAATAATAATGGCAATTATTTCATTTAAATTACTGGTGAGGTACGCTTTTTTATGTTGAAATCACGATAAGCACATGTTACTCTGTTTATTTACGCAAATTTAAGAGATTTTAATGATTTAATTCTGCTTAGGCTAGCATTACCTGAACACACAGGCGCAGGCGCACAAAAAGAACGATCATTTACAAACACTAGACCGGGGGTCGGCAACCTTTTTTGGCCGCGGGTCAAAATCAACCAAAATGTGAGTATTAAAGAGACGTTTGGGTCAGAGATATTTGCGACATGGACCTTAAATACATAAACACTTATGTGTATAAGATCCATGGTAATCGAACTAAAATGTTGTTCTTAGTATCTATTTAGAATTTTTTTATTCTCAAAATGTTTGTTTCATGTTTATGTTTTATAATTTATTTTTATATATTATACTTTATTTTCGAAAGTAAAGTGGGTCACTTGAAATTATCAAATGGGTCACTCGGTGACCCTCGGCAACTTGACATATGTATCCTCATGTATATTGACGCGTTGTCAGAATTCAGAATAGCTCTATTTAACTCTATTATTAAAACTCTATTTTCTGTATTTAAGGGTGATTTATTGCTATTTAAAATATATAGAATGCGGAAGCAATTCTGGCCCTAGATTCGGATTCAGCGCGTCAATATACGTAACGATTCACAGATTAAGTGTTTGGAGGAGACCACTTGTGTCCATAATTTTGATACAAACTATATATGCAATTGATCGATTTCAGTGAAAATAAATTTGGGTGAATTACGTAACGCACTCTAAGAGGGATAAGGCACAGCACACATTTCCCACTGTATACATGTACGTAATTGGCAACAGCGGTCTGGAGTTACTTAGGACTTATTCTTATAGTGTTCTAGGGTTCATTCGTCTAGTTGACGCTTATACAATCGTCAGTGGTCCTCACAGGACCGCTTATTCGGTTGTCCTTAGGGTTGCCCTGTTGTACAGCACGACTGGGAAATAATAGTGGGCTATGGCTGAGGGAATAGTGTGTTGTCAAATCGTTACACTGCGTTACGTTCGAGATAGAGGAATGTAAATCTTGGTGTTACGGAACGTTATGTTTTATACGGTACATTTTATAGAGCGCTTTTTAACCTTAACGTTTGTTACCCCAATCGTTGCACTCAAACGCTCAGTGAGTGCACAGAGAAATGAGCCACGAACAATTAATACGATGTGTGTTTCTATAGATTCCATTAATGCATAAATATATTACTATAATCTTTATTCATTTCGTGTTGAACGTGTAAACCATTTTTTTAAAAATTCTTTAATAATACAATGTAGTGCAAAGATGACTGGTCAGCGATTTGTTTCTAAAACGCTACTTACACAAAATAGAACAACATAAAGACCTCTCTTGAGCAGTCTCCATCTTCTGGTCAATGTTCACACATTAATATATAATTTTCACGGTCACTTACTCAAACTGAGAAGGTTTCACTCTTTTAAGTCCAGTGTTGTCAAAATTGCCTCAACATTTACATGATGCGGAAGTCCATCTTCAAGACTTTTGGCGAAATTTTTAATTACACCGTTTACTGTATCGATATACAAGTCTGCGTGCAGGTCATAGTTTCTTATGCACCAGGGTACATTAACTATGTTACTAAGAACTTTATTTCAGAAACGCTGTATAATTTCAATATTAGACTTTTCCACGTAGATTTGGACTGTTTATTCCGTGACTATCAGCAATTTTTACTCCAGTACACTTTAATTCAGAGACTTTGTTTGAATGTATGAACATATTAGATGGGTGGTACCAAGGAGAAATCGTATGGTTCTGGAAGTACAAGAGTTACCCCATCATCAATCCGACATTATACTTCGTTGCATGAGGGAAGTAGTTGTAGAAAATCATGTGCACTGAGATGTAAGCTCAGTCATGAAAGTACTAATTTCTTACGTACACATAGAAAAAAAGGACTATGGGTCTAAGATAGACTTCCTAGGTATGATGATACCGGTTGCAAACTTGCAGAAGAGTTAGTTTGACCATCAACGTGCGGACGCCACCAACATTGCAACCACCCTCATCCACTTTTCACATTTCTTTCGGCAGGAAGTCATATTTCCACGCAAATAAAAGGTCAAAAGAAAGATTTTTCTTTCCTTGCTTCATCAAGTATTAAGTTTAAAGAAAAAAGTGCGTTTCTATAACTATTAAGTTCTTACATTGTTTCTTTGATTTTCGCATCTCAAACTACAATGATCATATTGATTACGGATTCGATATACACCCCACTTAGACCTCAACATTTTTTTTATCAAAGCTATCGTTATTATATCAAATTATCGTTACTTCTATGTAGAACACATCTTATGCCTGAGAAACTCGACTCATTAACATTAGATCACGATTAAATGTTAGCACTTCAATTGCACATACATAGTCAAGAAATCAAACGAACACTAGGCGACCTAACCACCCTTTCCTCCATCTTTTTTTTTCTTGTTTCCTAATTCTGAGAGTTTCACGTTTTCCCCATTGGACAATTCGAATTTATTATTTATATATAGCTGGATGATTACCCGGTGTTGCCCGAGATTTTTCCTTGTCAAATCGTAGAAAAAATAAAATCTATCTATATTGTGTAATGATAATACTTTTACTTGTTTTTAGAAATATATGCACAGTATCCTAATTTTATAATATCGTAATAATACAACTTTTATACAAAACTTGATAGTGCACATCATTTTGGATCTAAACTCCAGCAGCAAGAATAAATACATCGTTGGATGAAACCACCCATGGGCAACCAATGTAAAGTTGTGTCCGTGAGAGAATCAAAGCAATCGAAACGTAATCAATTAGTCACCACCTCACCCTTAGTAAGGGGTGTTTAACCCCCATTTGGAATGAACTTATATGGACATCATGTCGCTGTTTATCTGAAAGATCCCGAAATCTATGGATTAAACACGTCATTTTTCGATTAAATATCTTTACATGAATCTCCTTCCCTCAGGATTTCTGGTCCCTCCGCCCAAATGTGACCCAACTCTGTCAGAACATCGGAGGTGTGTCTATTCCTCTCAATTAGAACGAAACCACTCGTCGAGAGTCGGCTGTGGTCGAAGTTTCGCTTCTGATGAAAGACACAATGGTGGCAGCGCGGCTGCACAATTTCAATAAATTGCTTGTATATCTTAAATATTCATCCAAATTTTACGATTTGAAGACCCTTTTATCTTTATGAAATGCACTAAACAAAAAAATCAAAGTATGATGAAGACAAATTTCTTCCTTCTTAAATTGCTCTCTTAAATTGAAGTATTTTAACACTTCTATTTTTGAAAAAAAAAATTTCGATTATTTAGGTTAATCTTAGTAGATAGACGCAGAACTTCGAATACAAAAACAAAATGAACAAATAGTTTTTAGTTAATAATAAATACTTAAATCATTACAACGTATTCCCAAGTACATCGTAATATTTAAAATAAATAATTCAAAATAATCGAAAATAAAATGGAAAACTATATTTGTCTCCATTTTGTTAGTATTTGTGCCCATGACGATATAATGCACGCGTGAAAAGAAGACAATTTTTATACGTATTTTCCTCTTATACCTCAAATATGAAAAGTACATAATAAATAGTTTCTAAAAAGTTATTTTAGGTATTTTTGAGAATTAAAAAAAAATTTGTTGATGAGGTACAGTAGATATTTTATTTAACTTTTTATTAGTTTTTTAATTCATTTATATGATTAATTGCTTAAAAAGTTGTTTTTATTCATAACAATTTAAAATGAAAACAATGAACTTTTCGAAATTAACAGAATTCTATATCGTATCTCTTGACCTTTCGAGGACATAATTAGTGGAACTACAGAATTTCTCGGAAGAAAAATACCAGAAAAACCACAAATCAGTTCACGTCTACCTTGGAAAGACCACTAAAAATACCTCTACGCTGGAAAAACCGGATCGTTAACATCTAATGTTTGAGATTCATCAGTTAAGCAACCATTAGAACAGCGAATTTCCCAGGAATAGNGAGGTTGAGAAAACCTTGAAGAGTAATATAAATAAAAAGCGTCAACAACCTTCTTCACATCTTTAAAGAGGCTTGTTAAAGGAAAACACCGTTGAACTTACGCCCCAAAAAATTATTTGTCTGTAAGTTCATGTTGGTTGACATCCGCGTGACAAAACCACGCCTCTCACATTCCCTGAAATGTTTAAGACATTTTCCTCGCAGTAATCGCTAACGTTGAACCGACTTTCGACGTATTACAACGTCGATATCGAGTCGAAGGACGACGTCGTATTTCCCGGAATTTGAAGTCGAGACAACGCCGTCAAACGACGTCGAGACGACGATAATAAACTACGTTGTTTCTATACGTGTTTACTATTCATGATAATAATAGTGAGGCAGAGTAATACAAGAGGATAATATATTAGCGTTTATCACCATGTTGCAGTAGCTCAGGGCTAGCGTGCTCGACGGACTTTGGTTCAAACTACGCTGTAGTCTAACTTGGAAGACGCAGGTTGTGAAACGACGTTCTTATGGGAATGTGTGTGTAACAAGTTGTAGAATATGATTTTTCACGGAAAGACGATGGATAATAGTTGTAATAAAAAATGATAATTCAACATTGTCAAGAAAGTCCTGTGACGACGTTGTTTTGGCATCGTTGCCCGGCATCGAATAAACGTCTTTTTTACGACGTTGTGAAGACGCCGTTCTTCGACGTTGAATCGACGTTGAATGCGTACGCGCTGGCAGCGTCTTCACGACGTTGTGACGACTCGAAATTTCTACGTGGGTTCTTTTCGGTGTATGTTTTTTTTGTTTTTTTGTGGGGCTTTAGGGCTCGTCAACATCAAAGGTCATTAGAGCCCTTAAAACTTGTAGAGGTAGGGAAAATGCAGTTACGCACTAGGGAGAGCCAACATGACTCTCCCCGCGTGTGGGACTCGTCGAGTGATTCAGCCATACCCACAAAAAACCCTCCTGCGTTACAACTCAAAACACAAATTCCAACATATCACATGACTTTTACTAAAAAACATTTTTAAAAAAAGAAGAAGAAGAAGTGGAAAGAGGAAAATGAAAGATACCCTAGCCCTAATAGCGTCGGGATCGAAAAGAACAAGAGGTGACCAAGGGAGGTCAGAACAGAGAAAGGAAGGAGCATGGCACAAGTAAGTGG
>NNCF01128851.1:391241-418983 GCA_002313205.1 Laupala kohalensis | reverse complement strand
GCGTCGGGATCGAAAAGAACAAGAGGTGACCAAGGAAGGTCAGAAAAGAGAAAGGAAGGAGCATGGCACAAGTAAGTGGAAGTAATGCCTGACTCAGCTCGGGGCCCCGTGTTCGCCAAACACGTACTTACTAGATGTAAGTCCCCTGGGGGGTCTAACGACTACGCGACGGGAGTTTAATTAGACCATTAGATGCGGTGCGTAAACCTACAATGTTCGAACAAGAAAAGACGACGGATGATATGACAACCCTGTCGAAGGGTTTTTTGTTTTGTGAATGTACGTCGCGGGGTAACTGGTCGATAGAAGATTCCTGCGTTGGTGAGCCTTTCAGTGCATTTCCATACGAGGACACTGTTACAGCCTTACAAGAAGAAAGGCATTGGAAATGTTCATTTTCCTTCTCATAGCATTGCTATGAGTCACAGAGCTGAAGAGGGATGACTTTTCTTTAAAGTATACTACTGTCGTTTCATCTTTCCCTCATCCATTCTTTTCTTCGTGAATCCTTAAATGTGTTGTATTTTTTCTCCAGACGAACTATGAATATATCGTATATTGTAATGAAGTTGTATATTGCTGTGAGGCGGTATCACAAATACGAAATCCGCACACAGTAAGGTTGCTCTACCGACAGAGAATTAAATATTTTTTTAACGTGGAGAATTTGTNAACGTAAATTCTTGTTTAACTTTACAAATAGATGAACGTTTCTGAAAATTAAGTCAAAAAGTTTTAATATTAAAAAAATGTTTTTTAGATGTCATCCAACTTTATGAGGACATACCTCAAATTTTGTTCGCGGTTTTTATCCTATTTGCTATTTTCAAAAACGTCATGAACATACAGGCTAATGACATCTGAATCAAGCAGTTCATAATTCATATCACTCGTAGTACCTTCACGAGACATTTTTGAAAAACAATTAAATTGTAAATTTTTAGATACTATTATTCATAAAATTAATACACAAAGTAATTTAAATACACTCAAAGGCAATAATTAGACTATTGAATGATCTGACTAATATTTCTGCCAGAACCACCTTAATGCTGCGCGCATGATTTCTTTCTCAAACTAATATCAATTACAACCGATGAGTACTCTACGAAAATCATTTGGTATTTAATTCGCCATGTTTCTCCATTCAGTATGAGATACATGGGAAGCTGTTTCATCCTGTACGTCAATAAGGTTCTCTTTCCACACGAAGAGAACTTCCTTCCCAGAATACATAAATAAATGGAAAGTAATAGAATCATAAAAATCTTTTAAAAAAAAGAATTACTTTTACCAGTTCGAATTTGCGATTCGTAACCAAAGCTGTTTGCTTAGTCGTAGAGAACTCGTGTGTTAAGCAAAATCTTGTCACCATCTTCCACCAGGCCTCAGTCGTATTGGCGTAACCTTTAGAAAACTGAACATGTATAGTTGTCGATTTCAAAATATACTAGCGACATAGTCCGTCCACACAAGTATACTTTGTTATTTAGGATAGTGCAAACATTATTAAGACATTTTGCATTTTTATCGGTAGCCAATCTCATTCAAAAGTCCAGTTCGCAGTTTCTTTAATTTTCTACGACACAGAAGGGAACTTCTTGCGCAGAAATTCCAGCACTCCAAGTTCTCATTCCTATACCGAGTATTAGCCTACTACCATTCGTACAACTCCTATCCTTAATAACCACGGACTCCAATACATCTTTTAAAATGTCTTCCTATGTCTGTTTTTTGTAACTACTTAACGTAATTAATCATGTAATTATTAATTAAATAGTACGATACAATTTCATTCGTTACATTACGGATAGTCATTTTCTCCGGTTCTCCTCCAGGCAGTGGCGGATCTTCCACAGGCTGGAAAGTCATTTAATACTTTCGTTATTATTAATCTCGAATTTTGACTGCATATTAAATCTACTGTTCATTCTGAAATAATAAATTGATTACAGTAAGTTTTTAATATTTTAAAAAAATTATAAGAAATCACCACCCTCCTTGGGCCCTTGATAGGGATTGATGGGATGGTCCATTACTTGTTTCCGGAGAGAAAGTAGTTTATGATCCCCCACGTGGTCATACCCGGTTTGCAACTGCTTTTTTGACAATAAAGTTTTTGTTTTATTTTATCATGTGCCCAATTAGGTGAACTCTTCACATTTCTGCTGGGAGACATAGTCGAACACCGTTTATGTCAAAGAAAAGGTGTAATGTATTCATCTCGGTGACAAAAAACAATTATGTTATGTTGAATCAAAATGGGAGACTGAGATTCAAACTCGGGACCCTGAGCTTAACGTGTTCATGCGCTTACCAACTGAGCCACCCCGTTCGCCTCCCGGCCCAGTCTACCATTAATATTCAACTTGCGAGATCCGAAGACCTCTGAGGTGGTCTCACAGAGACTACGCTCCTCACATGAGGCGACTCACCGCAATTTAAGAGATTTCTATGTGACAAGAAACACAAGAAGCGATCTACTTCGAGTGGCATGAAAACAACGTACGAAACGTGTTCAGAAAGTAGCACGTCGCATGTCACTCACCCAACTCAAGCAAACGCTAAGTGAAACAACTGCAGTTGCTCTGAGGAAGCTAAGGTGGAAGGAAAATCTTACCAATGCTTCTGTATCCGCTTTCGTTCTGTACAAGGTCTCGTAGTAATTACGACAAACGTTTTCTACGACGAATTGATTGATAATTAGTATAGACTTTCTGAACAATAACTTACATAAATACCTTTCTTCTCAATAACTTACTTCTCTGAGAGTGCGTCACCTACTAACATTGCAGAAAATACACCAGAATACGGAGACTTGGCTGCAGATTTACCAACAATTCTCGGAAATGAAACGGATGATGTTAATAAATTACTGAATTTTATAAGTAGTTCGGGGATCCTCCTACAAGTTCTCGGCAGGGATTAAATTTGCATCCATCTTTCTTCTTCCCTTTATTCTTTCCTCTTATTCTTCCTTTCCGTAGTTTGAAAATTATAATTTTCAGAATATATTTCATTGTCGATATAATGAATTGAGCAACTGTTTCCTTTTCTTTCCTCTCATCTTTGTATTTAGATATTTGTTGAATTCAGAAGGGTTTTTCAGTGGGTATGATCGAGATATTCGGCGAGTCCCACACACGGGGAGGTGTCACTACGGCTCTTTCCTACGGTGCGAAACTGCATTTTCCCCCATCTGCAAGGACTCTATTGACCTTGACGTTGACGAGCATTTAAGCCCCAAGAAAAAAAAACTTACATAAATACTATTTACGGGTTCTATGATATGTAGAGTATATACAAGACGGATAGGCAATGCCGTAACACAATTTATGACCCCATCCTGGTCTGGGATTTTTTCCTGTTTTCCTTGGAGTAGAGGTGGTTTTTATTCATGAGCTCTTGCCAAAGAGGGGAGGTTACATTATTACTACTGTAATAATTTAACCCAAATTCAGAGTTATTTAAATGGTTACTATTTATGAACAAAATTTCCCGAATCTTTTAAAGATAATACGTATTACTCAAATAACTTTCTCGTATTCTGCAATAACAAATTTCNCTTGGAGTAGAGGTGGTTTTTATTCATGAGCTCTTGCCAAAGAGGGGAGGTTACATTATTACTACTGTAATAATTTAACCCAAATTTAGAGTTATTTAAATGGTTACTATTTATGAACAAAATTTCCCGAATCTTTTAAAGATAATACGTATTATTCAAATAACTTTCTCGTATTCTCCAATAACAAATTTCTTTTNTTTTATTCTGCTGATATCTCAGGAGTACGCTGAAATGGTAAATCCACCTCTGTCATAGGGCCCTTAATTGATGTGATGGTTCCGAAGAGTAATTTAGTTTATTGTTCTTCACGTGGTTATACGAAATTTGTTGGCAAGAAATTTGTTATATGGAACCCTGAAACCTTCAGTTCTGAGTAGTTACGATATTTTCCCACAGTCCCCCATAGATGGCACTGTCAAATTCAATCTATCCTAATGACTCATCTATCCTAATGAAGGTGAAATATTTGGAATGTCTGTTGTATGGAAATCGGAAAAAGTAATCGAAATAATTATTTGACGTTTCCAAGGACTCCTCTTAATGATTATTTTTACTAAAATGCAAAGTTTGGCTAATATTGAAGCAGAAAAACAATTAAAATAGGCTGCTAATCAGCAGATGTTAAAATTCACTCGCATGACTTTTTACTATGAAGCTTACTAATGTGTCCGCCAGATTTCAATGAGGCGTTGCATGAGGCGGAGAATCCACTGAACCTACACTACAAGACTGAATCGCAGAGGCAAAATTAAAACTATTCCAAATTTTCATGTTCAATTGGTCCTCTTGCTATTCGAGTTAATTTTAGTTGACGAAGGATGACGTATTTAGTATGAAATGACTCTCTCATTTGATATATTCCATACTGCATTTTATGTATACTTTTCAAAAAGATCTCCATTTTAACACAACGTCGTTCACTGGTATAACTAATAAATATGGACATCCTAATTAAATTATAAACATATTAGCTTGGCATTTTCTCGCAGAAAATCGATTACCGACATATATCAATTGACACGTCACAGAGTATGTTAAATAATGATTGAAATATGAAAATTAAAAGCATATTTACAAATTTTCTTATCACTGATTGTCGTATTATTTCTTACTGAATCTTGCAATGGTGGTTGCTATTTTGTATCCGTTTACGTTCCCAGAACGGGATCTTCTCCTTTTCCTTTCGATTAATGAAATAAAGTTTCATAACATCCAGAGCGTCCTCCACGTGGTCGTACCAGTAATAAAGCTTTTAAGGAATAAATCATTAGCAATATATTATCAATTCATTATTTTCATTTTTTATTATCATCGTTATTATAATTTATTATCATCATTATCACCACTTANTTTTAAGGAATAAATCATTAGCAATATATTATCAATTCATTATTTTCATTTTTTATTATCATCGTTTTTATATTTTATTATCATCATTATCACCACTTATTATTATCATCATTTATTACTATTATGATTATTATGATCATTATTATTACCATAATTATTTCATTATTATTATTTATTGTTATTATTGAGTTACTCCCCAGGCACCTCCTAGCGAAGGCCTCTCTCACAACCGATGCATTAAAGTAATGAAACATTCACGCTACGCAACTCAAGTCAGTACATAACCACACTATTGGAAAAACTATGAATGAACGATATTCCTCCATTAGAGCCAGTACAATACTTCACTAGACTGATCTCTATGACTAGGAAGGTGTCACGACTGAAGCTATATTTCTTATGCACATAAATTTGCAGAGTACGTAATAATTACCTTATTACGCAATGTGTCTCTGATTGCTCTCTTTTCTTTTGGTGCAGGATGAGAATCATACTTCAAGTACTTCCTTCTCTTCCCTCGAACATTTTGGAGAGTATTTCTTCTTTCCTGAGGTACAAGATATAAATGATCTCTAAAAAGTTTTGGAGTGAGACCCACTCAACTTTCCGAAAACAATTCAAAACAAAAGAACATGAAAATAAATACCGTATAATACACTAAAAAAATTTAAAAAATAAAAAATCGAAATGTATTATTATTATTATTATTATTATTATTATTATTATTATTATTATTATTAAAAGGGATTACATATTTAAAAGAATAAGTGATTTAAAAGAATAGTTCACTCCTGACATAAGTGTACATACAAGTATAGATCGCTCGAATTATCTTTTAGCATAAACTCTTCGCAATAGCCTTATAGTCTGATACAAAAACAGCTCTTCCAAGATAAATATCAATAAATAAGCGCTATATCTGNTTTTGCGTCATAAATTTTCGCTGTATCTCGAAAACAGTGCGACGGAGAGCAATGTGGTATAGCAATTTGCACGCGGAATTAACTGACCAATCAAAATGCTTCTAACCATATTTTCAAAATTTACAATTTTAAGAAACTAGGAGTGGAGTCCTGTTGGCCAGAAACAGACCTCTATTCCCAATGTATCCAAAGTCAAATCTCAAGTTGTGTTTCGCTGCATCAATTTGTTCGTGAGTTATCGGGAGAACAAAATTCTTGCAATCACACATGCAACATTGGACATCATCGCCAAAATTCGAAAATAGGCCCGGAGCCAATTCGACCGGTTATTATACTTTTCTTAGACACTGTAATTAGAAAGTAAAAACAGGGTACCCCGGTACTACGCTAATCTTTATACTTACATCGGATCTTCATGAGTTCAACACTTACGTCGTCGTTCTAAATACCATGTCTTTCCATAATTTTTTGTTTCCATGAAGAATGAAAATATCACCAAAGAATCGAGATTTTGCGAAGTTCTGTCTGGCGAATAAAACTGCTGTGTCATATTTTGATTCTCATCAACATATTTATAATATTTCATGGTGGAAAAATTACATAGTATGAGTCTTCATTTAAAAAAATATTTTTAATATTAAGTATTATAATAAAATATTTTTGTATGGTATTGTCTAACCAGATAATTCCGAATACATTTTTTTAAATTTTCTTTCTCCAAAATTTAACGTCAAATATTAATTCAGACAGCATAGGTTTTTAACAAATTTGTGCCCCACCCCCAACGTTGGATGAAATATTTCAGATAAGGCCGGAATTTCGTGGTCATATTTCTATGCCATATCTATGATCAAGATGTGATCAAATACATGATCAAAGGTTTTCTCAACGAGAACGAAGTCATAGATATTATCACACTTGAACTACGATCAAAACTTGTTCATTAGTCATATTTTTGATCATATATATTTCTTGATCAAAAATTATGTCAGAAATATGACCGTATAATACCGGCCTGAAATGTACTATAAATCGCGGGTCACCTGTTGGACAGCACCGACATGCGATCGTCGCTCTACCTGGAGGATCTTACAATAGAGAATAGTTCAGGAACTACTGCACGCGAATGAGGCGCGGTCTGTACGTCAACGTACTAGTTACAGCTCAGTTCTTCCTCGCGCCGCGTCGTTCAAGTCTACTTTCCTCCCAGTAAAATTGTACTACTTGCATAGTCGGCTGACAGAGCGCGCATCTTTACTGCACTTGTAAGGCATGTTTCCTGGCTATAGTTTTCATATCTCCCGTCTAGAAAATTATCATCCTGTGATTCTAGTACAACTTTGTTATTGTAATGTAATAATTACTATTCATTTTTAATTTTTAAATACATTAACAAGTTGATTTTTTTTAAAGATTTAGTATGACTTTTACAAGACGTTTTCTCAACAGGTCAGAATCCGACAGGTGTTTCATCAAAAATGTAAAATGTATTTACTAAAATATGACGAATTTAATATACTGAATAACAAAATGGTAGAAGAAATTAATGACATTTACAATTATAAATTTATAATGTGGTAAGAATATAATCATGAATTTTAATTTATTCAGTTAATTGTGCACAATTATTACTATAGCTATACCTGTGTAGAACAAGTAAGCAAGACGAAATATTAAATAAATCAAGTATGCAAAATAGGAATGCTGTGTTTATAATGTAATTTTATCTGGTATTATTATTATTATTTCAATATATAGAGCCACACTTTTGTGAAGTAAATTTGTAAATACAGTTCCGAAAAAAGAAATTTCCAATAAATTACACAATAAAATATTTAATGGTTTTCAAAGTGGACGTTATCACGAAGAATTACCAACATATTTCTTAAGACAAATTTCTACTAACAGAATATTTCTCTGTCGAAAAATGTGGAAGACATCTTTTGAAATATTTAGATACAAAAAAAGCAACAATTGTGTTTATAATGTTTGAAGTTTTCACTGGAGGATTGTTTGAATAGTTATTAAATCCTCGAAACACCGCCTTAGTGACTTTGGCGAGAAATGCGATGAAATTATTTTGAGGAAAATTTTCCGAACAATCAAAAGAACCCCTTCAGGAGGTATTGACCAATTATACAGGCGTAGATATTTCTATTCATCAAACTTCCTGAGCTTTAATGATACGACAGGAATGAAATCAATTCCAACCTCATAAGTTTAGCTAGCATAGAAATTTGTTATAGCTGCACAAATATCATTAATTTAAAAATTAACGAATTAAAATTCGATTACTTTGGAAAACTCAAACAACCTATAAATATAATAAAATGTTCCAAAACAGTTATTAACGCATTGATGTACACAAGTATAATAGAAACATTAAGACATTGTCCACAACACAAACCACAAAATAACCAAAAATTTGAATGTATAAAACATTCAGAGAGACGAGAAAACAATAACAATAATAAATGAAAATAAATTAAGATGTTTGGGAGCAATAATATCGCTTCACCCGTCGTTATCAACTTATTTGCAAATCGATACCAGGTTATACTTTCTACCTTATTCTTCACTCAGTAATTATCTCGTAAATGAACATCTAGCAGTAACTAAAAACTACTTTGTTGTAGCCAGGTCGGTGATACAAATGTTTGCAGGGATCTGTAGCTCCTGAATTTATGCAGTAGGTTTCGCACAAGTTGTATAAAAATGAAACAGAAAAAAATAACAAATTGGGTGTGAAACCGGTACAAATAGTAAAAGTCACCATTCTTTGCTTCAAGAAATTCAACTTAAAGAAGGAAAAAAAACATGAACGGAAATGCACTGTGTTCATTAGTTTATTTTGTATTAGTCGCAGTAATTTATTTCATTGTCCTCAATGTTGTCATATGCAATTTGTAACAGCTCTCTTGACCGTAAATTATTTATACATTTATTTATTTATTGTCAGTCTAACTGGCTTGATGTTGGTATAGAACCTGTACTCAATGTAGCCAACGCTTTTACTTCGCCATCGTCCATAAGAGTAATGATAAAGGTACCTCTCGTTCTGTTGGCAAGGTATTCGAAATTGAATTCATAACCAACCTCGGACAACAATCAATTCACTTGCTCTTGTCGCGCTGTTCTGTTCGTTCTGCATCGTGCGTATGGAACGAATACTTATTGACTTGTATTTCTTTACAGCAAATAGTCGCTTTTGTGACTACTATTAATATTTATTTGGATATTACTTAAATTCTTTGACACCACGCTTCTCCTGAAATTTTTCTACCACGATTTCCTTGAAATTTTCGCGTTTCAAGGATTTATTTCCTAAAGGTTGGCAATTTGTTTAAGGCCTCCATATTGAATAATTTTAGGCAAAGTGTCGTGACTCTAAGCATGTTCGTATCGTGATAACATTTCCTGAGAAGAACTGAAACTCCTCGGAGCAAGAGGCAAGAGCACTTCGTCCTTGGGCGTCGCCACTCGCGAGTCTTCGCAACTTCCCGTGTCGCAAATGTTATGTTAACTGCTCTCCAAAAACACTGTTTGTTCCTTTTCGGAATCCATGAAGGTAAAGGTAGATACTTCGAGTTTCAGGATTCCTTGAGTAAATCTAGGAATTCACTCCCGCAGGGGAAACACACAAGGGATTAACCTAAACTTTTTGTTTATTTCATTTATTTTATGTCTTTTGGCGAGGGTGCAGAAATTTTAGGTGAAATTCCTAGTACATGTAGGACGAGGTTTGGGTTCGAAATGTACAAGCAAATTACATGAAGGTAGATGAGGTGTGTTTAAACCCTTGACTGGCAACAAACTATTTAATGACATGAAAGTTGAAAGTAATGAAAGAATACAAAACTGAAGTTCAGGTGATACACTGTGATGACGTGACACGATCCGTTCCTTCAAAGATTCACCTTGGAGATGGCGTTGGGTCGATGTCGAGGTGATGTGCAATTGAGGTTGAATTGCTGACCGCTTATCACGTGGCGATTCAACCGCGTGCCGATGCCCTCACGAGATAATCTTCAGGTTGAAAATAATTCCCCCAGTTGTGTCCTGGTACAAACTGAAGGGGAAGTCGTCGGCTTGCTTGCCGAATGATGAGAGTACTAAATCAGATTTGATGTTGATTCCTCGGACGAATTTTGCAGACAGTGGGCCCACATGTCGTGGCTCGCCTTTTTGGAGACTTGCGCTGCGTGACATCACAGGTTGAGCGTGTATCGATTGTTCATCTGGCTCGATGGTGTGAATGTTACGTAATATCAGGTTATTGTAAATTGTTCTGGCGGGGAAGTGCAGCCAATTAATGAAGCCAATCATACAATATCCAATCATTTCATCTTTTTTTTTTTTAACTCAAAGGTATAAATTTTGAATGGACCTTGATTTTTGAAGAAATTGTTCACGGAAGCTGAAGAATCGAGAGATGTCACTCAATTGGCACAAAGAGCACAGAATCCACAGATTGTTCACTTGTCTAATGATGTGATGTCTAAAAATGTCTGAACAGCGAGGTTCAGGTCATGAGGACTTAAGGTTCTTCCACCTAACCGTTGAAGTTGGGAAAGGGCATTGGGAAGGAGAGATGGTGGGTTGCCGGGGAACTTCTGGTACCGAACCAACATTTCTCTGGAATAGGTGAGGGAGACTTCGACTGAAAACCTCACCCAGTTCGTCAGAGCAGGGTTTGAACCCTCGCTCTCCCACTCAGTGGGATCGAGGACGCGAAGACGCTACCAAGAGACCACCGCACCGCTTTTTAGGGATCTATCCACCGCTTATTATTTAATTTCCTCCCCTCGATACATGGTAACCTAGCGCAAAAGAGGTGGTACTGGAAACTAACTGGGGAGTCTGTATCAAAGCAATCCTGGTTTGGTTTTATTTTTTATAGTTATTAATTTCTTTTAAGTATATCATAGCAAACTATTTTTCCGTTAAGGGTATAGAAGGAGCAATGATATGTGTGTATATTCAAGCATGTTAGTACGTATGAGTGTGTGTCTGGATCTGTTTGTAAGCAAAAAGGTGTCTCGTATGTGAATATACACACAATTGGGCCTTACTTACATAATAAATATCTTATATGTAATTTCTTTCTCGTTTCTACATTGTGTACTAAGTTTCTAAGCATTTCATACCTCTTGTGTGTATATTTAATAAATATTAGAACGAAGATTTGTTATTAATCTTCTTATTATTGTGAATTTTGAATGGACCTTGATTTTTGAAGAAATTGTTCACGGAAGCTGAAGAATCGAGAGATGTCACTCAATTGGCACAAAGAGCAAAGAATCCACAGATTGTTCACTTGTCTAATGATGTGATGTCTAAAAATGTCTGAACAGCGAGGTTCAGGTCATGAGGACTTAAGGTTCTTCCACCTAACCGTTGAAGTTGGGAAAGGGCATTGGGAAGGAGAGATGGTGGGTTGCCGGGGAACTTATGGTACCGAACCAACATTTCTCTGGAATAGGTGAGGGAGACTTCGACTGAAAACCTCACCCAGTTCGTCAGAGCAGGGTTTGAACCCATAATTTTATTATGTCTTACGTTTTATCTTCTACCGAGCATTTCACTCTTGCAGATTAATAAATTATTATCATTATATAGAAGGACGTTTTATGATGCAAAATTTCACACACATAGATGTCATGGAATGATGCCAAAAATTAGTTTCCCAGTGTATTTTTTATTTGAGAGGAAGCGTGTTGTCCTCAGGAGATAGCAACGCCATTCACACAATTGTAGCCTACAGCACCGCCGAGAAGAAATAATAGTCAAAATTAGCTTAGTACTAAAATAACGAGCTGAATGAGGACGTGCGTTTTGTTTAGATACAGATTGGATTAACACACAGGCACTGGTTTGAAGTCGTTTTAAGACTAGCAATTTTGATATGTTGTGCTCACATCACAGTAATAGTAATATACAATTGTAATTTGAGACTTGTGTATCGTTACTAGCAGCGTTCCTGAAACTTCCGCCTCAGCAAGTTTTATTTTTTATTTATATATTTTGTGTGTGTTTGTATATAATCACACAACTGATATCTACTGAAAATACTTATCAGTAGAAGGATGAAAAAGAGGAAAGTGAAGGATTAAAAGAAAACTAAATTCTCTATTCTCAAACAAATGTGAATAAAACAACGCAAAATAAACAATACAAAGAACTTGTACATAGAAAGAAGCTGACCAACAAGAAATCGTGACGCGTGCTCCGTAGTTCTATATGAAAACCAAGAAAAAAGCTAAAGACAGTTGGTACAAATATTTCTCGAGAACCTATTCTTCTAGGGGCGCGTTTATTGAAACAATAAATCGCGAATTTAGTATTATTACAATTCTTATGATTTTTAAACACTATACTCAGTGTAATCTATAGTTCGATAATAATTCGTACATGCAAAATAATTTTTTTGTGTTAAATTACAAAGTGACATTCTATTAGTATTATAACTCGCAGCTAGAAATTTTTGCTGAAATTTTTCAATCCCTCTCTGTCTTAGGGCCCTTGATCGGAATTGATGGGATGGTCCCTTGCTTGCTTCCGGAGAGTAAATTAGTTTATTGTCCTCCACGTTGTCATACGCAGTTTGTACTGCTTTTTTGACAATAAATTTTATTATTATTAAAACCCATTTTTCCGACAGAAAAAACCTTGGGCATCATGGACTCGCTATTTATACCACCAGTATATGAAGTCCGTTGACGAAACATTAACTCCTCGAGGATAAAGCCTTGGAATAATTGTCGAGGGAGAGATAATAGTGAGTGAGTGATGAAGGATAATAATTGAGAAAAAATAACAATGAATTGATGACGGGTAGGAACCGATGAAGCATGCGACTGTTTTGTCCTAGAGGCATTAAGAGACAGACTTCTGTTATACCACGAAACAAAACATTATATTCTGTACCACAAACACACCAATTTAAATATGGTCCATAAAAAGAGATTATATTTATAGTATTATCAAAAAATATTCTAGTATCACTCAGTATATTAGTATTAAAACTCGGCGCCTTATCCTGAATTTGATGTGTCACACTTTGTAACTGCTGTTGTAATACGTTTTTATTGAAAAATATACTTCTTTAACATGTTTTTAAGGGCATTTGAATAGGATTAGGAGAAAACGAGAATATTTGAGAGTGGTAATTTATTACACGTGATAAGTTTAAGGGATGGTATAATTCGTCAAATATTTTTTAAAACTCACTTAAGCTTCTATCTACTGCTCAGCGGGAGCACTCATTGTTTTTACCTCAATGCGTACACCACATTAAACGGAATACTAATTAAAGATATTTACGTCATGAATGAAATGACACTGTAGTTCTATTTATTTAATATTACTCTAGTACCTATTTATATAGTTTCTGCTCTGAGAATACAATAATATATGCCTAAGTTTGTTTATTTAACTACTAAACCCGGAAGAAATTTACGCAAGGCGTGAATTCTTTTCTCAAAATTGCTAAATCGGTTTGGATAGATATAATATTGCACTAACATAATTACCTGTCCAGAATTTCGTCATAATAAAATACAGTAGTGATATTTATGGATGTAAAATATTACCTAAGTCAAAACCCCTTTATCATGTTTTCACACTTTAATTGTTTTTATACAAAAATTTACACAACATTATTACTCGTTTAATATAATGGGTTTGAGATATATGATGACAAATTTATTATTAACTTTATATTCCATATGAAGTTTTTGAGGCTCCGCAGAGAGAGGGAACTTCCCGTTGTGCAACACCTGTGACGCAATTAACCGTTTTCCTACGACGTAATAGCAAACGTGTTAAAAGCTAATTCGTGAATTACTTCTTCCACAAGTTATATTTAAAAATAATTAGAAAAATACGTTAGGAGATAATTACTTAAAGTACGTCATTCCTCAGAAACGTATAAAAAAGTGTAGACCTTGGTAAAAATGATTTCAAGAGGTATATTAATCAAAGAAAAAAATCTTTGATTCACATTTTTCTTCTATTGTTATTTATTTGTCGGGCATATTTTTAGTGTTCAATTATAAATCATATTTATTAATTTGTTTTTTTTGCTTACTTGGTAAATTTTTCACACAGATTTAGATTTACAGTGTGTACTAACACAAATGCTTCGAACGATTTTTTTGCCAAATGTATTCAAGTTATTTTAATGTAGTGAATATAATATATAGAATGTCCCAGAACTCCACGTAAAGATTTCGAGGAATGATGTAGTTCATTAATAGAAAAAATCATTAAGGTACAAAAGTCTCGCGAAGAGGGAACTCACGGGAATCGAGGTAGAACATTCTGGCTAATTTATGCGAGGTCGGTGCAAGATCTGTATCAATCCTAAATGGTCCGAAATTGGACATCTATTGTAATTGAACTTTGTCTATTTACAATAGATGTCCACCTTTGAACTTTGAACACCCATATTACTGTCTTAATTCCTCTAATAAAAAAGACTTAAACAAATTTTTGTTACATGCTCTTACTCTGTCAATGTGTCATCATATCTCATTCAGGACACATTTCCAGACCTACGTAATTTAATAATATTTTGTTCCTAGTAATGTGCTCTATCACCCTTCCAATTTTTTACGTTTGGTTTTGAGCCATTCTATATAACTTAATAATTAGATTGAACAATAATCAATCATATACGACTAAAGATCTGCATTAAAAAAATCATAAATCATAAAATCACATTACCCCTCTCGAACGATACCGTCACATTTTGAATCTTCAATAGTTTTTTATTTAGGAGCAGTCAGTAAGAGTGATATTTACGATATAAAAATCCTACTACATCCTGAAAATTAGCAGTCTTCCTCGACCATTGTCAAATGATATATACAAAACTTTTCCCTTGGACTATTCATGAAGCGGAAGTGTGAAGGATACCGATGAACTGTACACTTCAACATTACCAAACTACCTACAAACTGTACAATATTTTCAGTAAATGTTTAAGAAAGTTCAGATTTAAGAGAGTATGTTTGTACAATAATCACAAAGTTATTGGATACGGCTACATTGCTTCTCGCGAGTACAACTGGGTTCTCAGCAAGTTTAATTCATAAAAAATGCTAAATCTAGTAAACTAATCCTTAAAAAATACCTCACATGGCTGTGCGACGGTATTTATAGTCAATAGTTTCTTCAACCAACTCTGCTACACGCAAAGTATTGTCTCGTTGCTCAAACGAAAATAAACAAAGAATACTGGGTGGGACAAAAAATACTTTCGTTACTAGTCTGATACATTTGAAAATAATGTAATGAAGCCTGAATAGAAAGAAAATTTCGGATATCCGGATTGTCTTCTAAATTAGGGTGATTCACTTAAGGTAGTACTAGCGTAGATAGAATTAAATCACTAAAATATCTTAAATAGACGTAAATAAACAGAGTAACATGTACTTATCGTGATTTCAACTTGAAAAACAGACATTGGTCATTTAAATGAAATAATTGCAGTTATAATTGATGGTGAAATACATTGCTTCTTACGAACTAAACACTTATTTACAAAATAAGACCAATTTTTAAATCACGAAAGTAATGGAAGTTTACTTTGATTTGTAGTAAATTTTCCGTAGTATTTTTACATAAATTTTATCTCTATGTCACCGGACATTTGAGAAAGCTATTTAACTTTTTCCGAGGTGAGATGCATAAATCACGAAATCGTTGCGCTCGGCAGCCATGTTTGTACATGTTCTGGTGCATTCCAAACAAATCAAACGAGTTCCGAAATATTGTTTGTACTACATTGTAAACTGATAGATACAAATTAAATCATGTTTTTTCTTCATTATTCATATTGTCGTGTTTTAAAACAATTATAATAATTATAAAGAAAACAACTATACATCTTAGTGATTTGACCAACTTGGAGGGCTGGTTCCACCGTAAGAACAATTATAACCAAAATACGTCAATTCGTGACGAAGAAATGCGCATCGACACGGAGTATTTTTCGAATAAAGGAAGTCTAACGTCTTCTATTGTTATGGTATAGTTCCTACGTCAGCACATTTGTTTTGTGCTTCCCCCGCACTTTGACTAATGAGTTCTCAAGATCAATTATGTTACACTATGCAAATTATCTTCTGCGCTTTAACGGGTTAGAAGCCATGAACTTTTGGCACCGTATGACGAATTTGATTCAAGTACTCGGAATTATCCCATTGCCTAACAAAAAAAACATGGTTTTATTTTTGGCTCCATGAACGTAATCACGTGGATGTGTTATGCACGTTAGTGGAAAATATCGTCGTGAGTGGAAAATGATGTCATAACTGTCAACATGCTAGCAATCAATGAAACAGATCCTGAGTTCCATTTTCCTCAGGTCGTTATCGCATCCCTTAAATAAGGGGAAGAAAGATAAGTAATGTTCTAAATCAAGCAAAAATAGATGTGGTCTATATTAGCTCAAATACATCTTTCAGATATTTTGGACCAATAATATTTCAGCTACATTCTCAAAAAAATCTTCCGAATGTAGTGAAAGATCAGAATTAATTAAAATATTTCTTAACATAATATAATATTTTTCGACTAAAATAATATAATATTTTACTTTAAAATATAGTTTGTTAAACTTTGTTGCATAACTGTGAATATGTCCGTTTATATTTCGAAGAGAAATGTTCAATAGAACACATTATTAGTGGATGATAAAATAATATAATTTTTAATAAAAATTTACTCGAAAACCTTTGACCTTTCTTAGCAAAGTTATTTATTTGCAAACCATCTGGGGGGTTTTCATCTAGAATGCTCGATTATGAATATTCTAAAATTCAGTTTATGGGAGCTCACTGATGCAAACACACACACATTGACACGAGTCCGTTTCTTATATTCAATCATTCTAGTGTTTTGCGCACAATCTATATTTTTAAAAAAACGCATAAGTTCTCAATGCATCATGAATTCAAATTCGTCGAGAAAAGGGGGTATGAAGGAAGATATATTAAGATCCAAGTGCCCAAAAAAGTTAATGAGAGATCACGATATCGCAGAATCTCCGTTTTCCCCGAGAGGCATCTTTACACCGGAAATAAAATCTTCTGCGTATATTCGCGGGGACTTCGTACTTTCCAGTAACATTTCTCACTGGGAAGTACAAAGAGTCGCCAACACGTTTTCCTTGAAGTATTATTCCAGACATTTACGTTCTCATGTACGATATATTACCGGATGTTGTCCGGAATTTGATAAGAAACTGAAAACAACCACAAGGTAATCTGTTATTAATAGTCAAGAGGCCTGGATATTTTTTGGCTCATTTGGCATCACCCGGGATTTTAACGTCATATTACAGCTTTCATATATTTTTACTTCTGCGATTCGGTCACTTCGATTATACGTTCAATGGATTGACCGAATTGCGTGACGCAATCTAAATATGGTGGGCACATTTGTAAGCTTCACTGTCAACAGTCATGCGAGTAAAGATTCACTTCTACTGATTAGCAGCGAATTT
This sequence comes from Laupala kohalensis, assembly GCA_002313205.1. Lineage (NCBI taxonomy): Eukaryota > Metazoa > Arthropoda > Insecta > Orthoptera > Trigonidiidae > Laupala > Laupala kohalensis. The sequence goes on along the minus strand of NNCF01128851.1, from coordinate 401,633 downwards.
TGTTTATACTCTGGTAATTGATCAATATCAACCACTTTTTGCATTTAGTTGCAATAATCCCTAAGAGGAGTTCTTTCAAATTTCAAATAATTCCATCGATCTCATTTTCCGGTTTCCATACCAAAGACATTCCGAATAATTCACTTTTCCGATATATAAAGAATTGATACCGTGAACATGGACGATCACTAGATTTTGCGGACAATATCCGTTCCCGGTTTCTTAGTATGTTCAGGTATTCAATCGCAGTGTTTTCGAACAAACATATAAACAAACAATTGTATAAATTATGAATGAAAAACTCTAAGGGGTTAATTCTAGCGATATTAATATAGAATAAATAAATTACATTTACTAAAAAAATATTGATTCCTGATATAACCCTTTGCCTGAAATAGTGCCTCAAATAGTGTGCAATGGTTTTGCTTCAATTGTTTTTTTCTATGTTGTTTTGATAAAAATTTTGACATTAACAGTTCTTGTCGAGTTGCTAAGTATAATTTTAAGCATTCTAAACTAAATAATCCCTTATTTTAATATTTCTTCACATTTCGAATAATATACAAATACCGAATAAATTGACTGATGTTTAAAATTTCATTGATAGTTGTACGAGTATTTTGCTTTTTGTTACTAAAACTCTGGCAAGTACACATTTTCATCTAAAAAGAAGGAAAATAATGTCTTTGTTACTAGACCACGCCATATGTAATTTTGAAATCGGATGTGAGTGAAGTAGCGATTTTATTGCGGAAATGTCTTGAGGACATTGCAAGAAAAGGCCTNTTTTGAAATCGGATGTGAGTGAAGTAGCGATTTTATTGCGGAAATGTCTTGAGGACTTTGCAAGAAAAGGCCTCTCATCCTTAGTTTCATAAAAAATTGCTCGCTCAAATTCTAATCTAAACAAAAATCGGAAAAGTACATTAGAAATGTTCCAATATATTAGACAAACTATCATTGTAGAGTTGTAGAGAAAAGTGAAGCACAGATTATTTGTAAGCAATGAAAATATCTACAATTTGAGACATCTGAAATTAAATTGAAATCTGTCAAAAAATAGAAAAATAGTTCCCAAAAACCATGAAAATCAGCCCTTTCTTTATTGGTATTATTTTGCTACACGTTCTAGACTGAATTATGGAAAAAGCTAATAAATGGAACCTGAATTGTCTTTTCTTAAACTATGAATTATGTTTTGTACAAAAGAAGGTAACTAAATTTAATGAGGTTATTTCATCAAAAATATTTTTGGAAGCGTAAAATTATTCTGAAAAATAAAAGACTATTAACTTACAACTTCCGAGTACCTACTCGTGAAGGAGCGTTTGCAACCAGGTGAAAATTGCGACTGACCGGAGCTCGAGTCCGGGACCTCAACCAGGAGCAGGAGGTCCCAGGTTCGAGTCCCGGTCCATTGCAATTTTCACCTGGTTGCTGACACTAAAAGACTTTTGACAACAAATGATCGATTAAATTTCGTTGTTAATTCTAGAAATACAAATGAATATTAGTTGTTATAATACTTAAGTGGAAAATAAACAATTAAAAAATTTAGTAAGCAAAATAATACTTAGAACACCGATCACGGGAATTCTCATCTTCCCAGAATCCAAAATAATCTAAGAAATTAAACCAAGATGAATATTTCTTAAAGATCATTTTTAGTTTAATTTTTTTGCAAATAAATAAAACAGTGAGATTTCTCGTACGACAATGCTCTTTGAGCCCTAGGGTTCACAAGACAATGAGGAGTAACATTTTCTTACGTGAGTCCGTCCGTATCTGGAGAAACCGCTCGTAAAACAGAAGGATGGTCTTCACTGGAAGTAATCATGTACAACCTGCTTGCCTTGAAATGTCCCATTCTTCGCGTGCTTGTTGCGTTGGAAGTGAAGTGCTCCGGAAAAGAGTTTGTTGTTCGTTCGAGCATTGATGTCTCTGAGTGAGCTACATGAATGAATTACATGTATATGCGTATTAATTTTTTATACCTAAACCCATTTTATATATATTATACCGCTTTTATTTATTGAAAAAAATAACAACTAATCCGTTAAGGAAAATTTAACAGAAGTTTGATCATTATTCTCGCAGTTATAAAACTTGATGGATCACTCATTAAATAATTCTGAATGATAGCTAATTTTGAATGTAATATTTATACATTATTGTCTAATTTCTACACTTACAATGATTAACAAGTGATTTTACGGTACACTTAAATGTAAATCTTTCAGTATTCTGAAAAAATTGATGTATTTAAACTTTGTTAATTAGTCGGATGATACCAAGTGAATCTTCTCATTTGTGTCAAAAGCAAAAAACTCACCACCGTTTCTTGAAGCACACAATTACTTTTTGAGAGTTATGCCCCGCACCTTGGGAAGTTATGAGAACCTTGCGGTACGCCATGACATGCAAGGTGACAGGAAATCTTCGCGCGACGAACCCTCGTCATTTCCGTTTTTCTTTCGCCCTCTCGTCTTTCCATGAAGGTATCATGGTCAATGACTGACGATTTCATCATTACTATCGTCTACATCAGTGTTTCCCAATCTTTTTTTCTCTATGGAAGATATTAATTTCTAGGAATATACGAAACAATTAGTTTCAGCAACAAAAATATTACAAAATAAAATATTGTCAAAAATTAGTTACAAACGACGCATAACCACAGGAAGGACTATAATTGACTAATTTTCATATTATTCTTGACCCCGTTCATCATGTAGGATACAAATTACAATTTACTGTAGTATTTTACATGGGAAATATATTGAAGCTTACCTACATGGGGTGATAGGAGGTGGGTGGTAGGCCATTGTTAGTAGGTGGGCTGCTTAGCTAGATTTACCTACAACTTGGCCCACATGGTGGTGTTAGTAATAGGAAGAGTTAGTGATACTAGAAGTACTAAGAGGTGGATAGATGACTAGGAGGGTTTGCTTTTCAATTGTCACAGCTGTATGAACTGGGACATTGAAGTGAAAAGCAACAATTTTTTTTCTGACCCAATCGGGAACAAGAATGCTTGTCCCTGAGACGCCAGAGGCGCTAAAAGGTTATTGAGTACATGGGTAATGACCGATTATACATTATTAATACTGCTAACGTTTCGGATATTAATTTGTCCTTCATCGGGGCTGTACTACACAATAACACAACATCTTCATACATCACACAGGCATACACATCAACACTCAACGTCATGCTATTGTATACGCAGTCCTGAAGGAAAAAGAAATGCCCGAAACATTGGCAGTATAAATGTGTAATTGGTTAAGACCCTCATATTCAATAACCTTTATTCTAAACAAATTTACTTTCTCGAAGCAAGCAAAGGACAGTGTCACCAATTTCGATGAAAGAGTTCATAGAGGTACCTCAGGTAAAATCATGATATGCCCCCTATTCAAAAAAACTACTTAAAAAGTACGCACTGTTGTCAATTTGTCATTCTAAAAATATTACTAATTAATCGTAAGAATTAAAGAGGTTGTTTTAGCTAGTACATGTGCTTCTATCAATTTTTAATAATTTATTTGTTGTTGTTGAGTAACTCTCACATTTAGCTTAAATCCTCAGGATGCGAAGGACGTGAAAGATCTGATTAATGACGTGATGATGGAGGTCCTATACCTCAATTTATCAACTTTTTTGACGCCAAACATCTCCATAGGAATGGGATGGTGATATACTGTGTGAATGGTGAGTGATGAATGAAACGTATATATTATGTAATCACGCGTAGGAAACGTACGCGTTTTCCTTTCACAAGCCTCGCTGACCCAAGTAAGAGGATATTCATGTAAACGTCACGGGATTTTAGTGCTTCCTCCTCCGCGACCCCTTTCTTACACTCATGTCACATAAGCGTAATGCCCCTACCCATTGGAAATGAGCAATTGGCAAATAATTTTCTAACGTTTTAATGAATTTATTCAAAATATAATAATAATAATATAAAAATAATAATAATAAGCATCTTTATTTGAAGGCGAAGTTAAAGCAAATGCCTTCTCTTACACTTACCTTCTTTGTGAATATATTTACATGGTAAAATAGATATGTATGGCATTATCTATGCGATAAAAAATAGACTAAGAAAATTTTTAAAAAGGAAGAGACATTAGAAACGAAATAATAACTTATTCGTCCACCCACTCATCCATTCTTATAGTGGTCCTTGTGTTAATGCAACTCCGAGAGCAAAGAGGATCGCAATGTATTGGAGAACGAGAATTTTGTTGAAATATTCCTTATATTATTAGCAAGGTTGTTCCACAGTTTGGCCGCCTCGATAGAGAAAGAACGAGAAAATGTATTATTAAATGGATTATGTCCATCGGAAAGAAGTTGGAAAACTTGAGATAGGTTGGGGTTTTAGTTTGAAGTATTTTATGAAGAAAAAGGAGAGGATGGAATTTCCGTCGTTCTTTCAGTTTCATCCAACCTGTTTTCATGTACTAGTTTGTCAAGTGATCGTGTCGTTTCAGTCCGAAAGTAAAGCGAATGCAGGTTTTCTGAATCTTTTGAAGTCTGTCTGCGAGAGTGGAAGGGATATCTTGGTAAATGATGTCACAGTAGTCAAGATGAGGAAGGACTAATGACTGAGTGAGGATTTGTTTTATGGCTTCGGTGAGTATGTGTCTAACATGATTGAGAGAGCGCAAAGAATTATAAGCTGTTTTGCAAATATACGTGATATGATCTGTCCGTGATAGTGTTTCGTCCATTATAATACCGAGATTTTTTACGTTTGTAGAAAAGGGGATTTTCACATCACCAAAATGAATGGAGCATGGATCTACACCGACCAAGTGAATTTTTATTCCCGAATATTGTTACCTGGCATTTTCTGGGGTTAATTAACATATTTTTGCTTAGTGATCACAGTCGGATTCTTGCGAGTTCATCATTAAGTAAATGTATATTGTTGCTTAGATGATATGGAGTGCAGGAAGAGTACAATTGGAAGTCATCGGCGTAGATGTGGTAGCGTGATGAGAGTATGGAATTTGTAAGGTCGTTATTGAATAAGGAAAAGAGTAAAGGTGAAAGAATACCACCTTGGGGCACTCCGCTGATCAGAGGCAACCAGGTAGAAAACTTTCCATTGTGAGTGACACATTTGTCGTAATGGTTGGTGTAATTGAGGTCAACTATATATTACCTACATGGTTTGTTGTTAAAGACTCCATTAGAAATTAAAATATCAGAAGAATAAATTTTTGAATTAAATTATACCTAACCAGAAAACAACATCAAATAAAATAAATCAACATTAACGTTTACTTAACGTCAGCTAAACTGATTAAATAAAAGACTTTAATTTCCATTTGAAATAAACAGATATAGGTTTATTGATTGATTTGAATATTGTGAATATTTTAGTCAGCTGTAAACAATAATTCTATACATTGAGAAACACATTAACATTTATATATAACTGAGACATGATTAAATTGAAGTACACACAAAATATTAGTTAAATTCCTGTAAGACAAGAGAATTATAATCAACAAGATAAAGAATGAAATAGAAAAGGTTACAATAAATTACTGTGAACTCGATAAATGCCAATATGAAGAGAACAATCGTGTATTGAAAAGTTAACATATGACTTTGAAGTTAATAAACGTCGAATGACGGAAATGTGATAATGAGCAAAATTGAAAGACTATCTCAAACAATTTCAGATGTTGTCACGACCCATATCGAATTTACTCACTGTTTGTAGAGCTGGAAACTGCGTACTAGAGTTACACTATCACCACACTAGTATTTCACGCATATACACTTCATAGGTTCACAAGATAACACTAATTGTCCCATTCCGTTTGGTGAAAGTTATTTCACTGTATTGACTAATGTTACTAGCAGTTAGATTGTCTTGTAGTCGCAATTTTCTAATTATAATTCTATAATGTTATTATATTTAGGTAGCAGTGTAGCTGGACACTGGTTAAGCACTAAAATTTCAGTAATTGAGTGAAAAGAAGCTATTAGCGGTCGTGATAAAAACATGGTACCGGAGTTCACATTGAACGTGCGCGCACTCGAGAGTAGCTAACAAGAGTAATGAGTTCTTCTTGCTCTCGACTGTCTTTTGTCTTAGTTTTTTGTAGCACTTGACTGGCTGAACATATGTTATTTATTCACTTGTCACTATTATATACATTTTGTCCATTGTAGCAGTCAGGTAGTAGCATTCGTTTATCAAAGATTGTTCTGGAATGCTTAATTGTTGACTAGTGATTATCAAATTGTTTATAGTTTAAACATAGTCGTGGTTGTCCATTGCACATCTTATTACGGGTTCATTATTATGTAGCTCCGCTACACATTGATTGCGTCCTCGTAAGTAGAAGCTCAGCCATTTGATGCACGGTTTGGAGAGTGAAAATGGCAGGTAGTTTACCTTCTAAAATATCAAAGCCCACTGTGTTGAACGCTTTGCTGAAGTCGAGGAGAATGAGTACAGTCACATCTCCTGCATCTAAGGCGATCTTGATGTGTTCGGAATTTTTTTTAGTAATAGCCGTTTGTGTGCTATGGCCTGGGTAAAGCCCAGACTGAAACATGTCCAGTTTATATGTTTTGAAAATATGCTCGGTGATTTGACTGTGAACAATATATTCTAACGCTTCTGAGAGTGTTGGAAAGATGCTGGTGGAACGGAGATCATATAAAGATGAGGGGGAAGCACATTTGGGTATCGGTGTGACCAGGGATTGTTTCCATGTTGACGGGAAAAATCCGAGTTAAGTGACTCATTAAAGATGTGCGTGATAATATGAATAATAAAAGGTAGGATTTTATAAATCATCATGGCGGAGATACCATCAATGCCAGTTGCTCTCGATTTGATTTTGATCATTGCTTTAGAGACATCAACAACAGTCACATTCGAGAAATAAAATTGTTCCTCTTTTTGTATATCGTTGTCGTTTAGGTTGATGAAATTGTTGCTAACTATAAAATACCTGCATGGTATGTTGTTGATGACTCCGTAAAAATGATATCAGAAGGATTTAAGTTTGCGTTTAATTTTTACTTGTTCTGTAAACATATACGACATCAAAACATAAATCATTAACATTAATTAAATTAATTGAATGAAAAGACTTTAGTTCAATTTGAAATCAACACTATTTGTTTTATTACTTTGGTGGAAATAGATGACGTTTAGTCAATAGCAAATTATAAAATATTCACGTTGAATAGCATTTACACATTTGTACATAATTAGAATAAAGTATGATTAATAGACAAACATCAATATATAAATAAATGAAATTCCTGTAAGACAAGATAAATGTTTCACAAAATAGAAAATGACATTGAATAAATAACAATAGATTTAACTATCAGATCGACACTTGTCAATGTGAAAAGAGTAAATCTCGCAGTAATGCAATCAACGTAGGATTCTAGTGGTTCTATCATTAACTGAATTCGATTGACAAGAAAATATTGAAAATTGAATATGAAGGTGACAAACTCAAACAATCTTCTAAGTACTATTTCAACTCTTGTCGAATTTGACTCAATATTAGTTGACTGTTTGAAGCTGGACACAGCGTATCACGCTGATAAGATGTTCATGCACTGAGTTTATCAATATCTAAACAATATCTTGCAAGTTACTGTTAATAGACCTATCTAATTCCATTAGATTTAGTAAATTGCGCTGGAGAATTAGTTCACAATAATTCTATGAGTTCATGTCAGTAATTAGTTAACTGTTAATTAATATTACTGATTTAGTTAGGTTGCAGTGTAGTATTACACTGAGCACACACTAAAATGCACTACTGGAACGATTTAGCGTCAAAATAGGGTCGTGAGACCTTCACGAGACCGGAGCTCAAAACTGCCGTGTGCACCTACACGAGAGGCTAGCAAGAAGTGAAGTGTTCTTCTGTTGATTGGTTGTAGAAGTGTTATTTATTCGTTTGTCACTATAATATTATTCTTGCCTATTGTAGTGATTAAGCATTTACACTCGTTTGTCACTTAATATTCTGGAACGCCCAATTATTGACAAATGTTTAGTTAACGAATGTTTATAATGTTAATATATATCTTGGTTGCCCATTGCACATTTTTCTAAGGGGTTCACTAATATGTAGACCCGCTACACTCTAGAGCAGCGTTTTTCCGTATCCTTTCAATGAGAGTTTCTTGGTTTTCTAATAACTGATCGTATGAGTTGTGAGTAAAATGGAAGTTCAGATCTTCTAGAGGAGCACATAAGTTATGAGTTGATTTACTGTTACCTACTTCAAATTTCCTTGGATGATTCCTTAAGGAGGAAAAAGATCTTACTGTACTTAGAACGGAGATAGCGTAACTTTTCTTAGCGTTTCTGAAAGATTGAGTACATTTATTGCGAAGCTTTTTGTATAGAGAAAAAGAATATTCCGTGCGTGGAGGATCATCTTTAGAGTTGTATCTGAATGTACGAAAGCCTGCGTCTCTTTGGGACATTAGAAATCGAATTTCATCGTTAAGCCACGGGGCTGGGGAGCGCTTCAGTTTTATTGCTTTTAGAGGGCAGATGCTATCGAATACTTCGATTAGAAATTGACTTTGGAAAGAGATTTTATCATCCAGATTGTTAAAAGCATAGATTTGATTCCATGGGATGGAGTTTGCCCTTTGAAAAAAATATTGTCTCATTAAAATTGTTAAAATTACGAGAGTATACTATACGTAGTTCACGTTTCTGTACTTTAAGTGAAAATATGTTGTTTTTATTAACCGGCATGGCATGTCATTGAGAAAACCATTGACGATTGAAGTATTAGAAGGGCTAATTTTAGAATAAGCTATGCCTAGCCAGAATAAAACATTATACAAATAAACCAACACTAATGTCTAATTTAAAACGTTAATTAAATTGATTAATGATAAACTTGGATTTCAATTTGAATTAAACAGCGTATGGTTTATTGTCTAATTAACTAATGTGACGTATAGTAAGTTAAGAACAACATTTTCTACAGTAAGAAATACAGCAATGGAATAAACACATAACATAAATCATCATCTGTGTTGACTACACATAAATTAAAACATGATCGAAATAAAATATGCAAATAAAGTCACAGTGATTTCCTGTAAAACAAGAGATTGAGAAGAATAAAAAAGGATGAAATGTAGAATGCTAAGACATACTGCTATGAACTTAATACATGTCAATATAAAATTGTCAACCTTGGTTGGGTATGTTAGCATATGAATTTGAAGTTAATTTGCTGAATTTCTCAGTAAAGATTTGGTAATTGTTAATTGTCAGTGAATAATAAACTATTACAAGAACAAAGTTAAGAGACTTTCTCAAACAATTTCCTCAGTTGTCTCGACTCGTGGTCGACTTTACTCACAGTTCTGTTCGCTGGAAGCAGTGTTCAAGGATTCTATCGTTCACCACACTGACAGTTCACTAGTTCACAAATCACTTTGATGAAAATGTTGAAAACTTTGAATTTAGTTATTGCACTAAATTTACTAACATTTATCAACGTTTAGTTTTCTCTTAATAGCCTTGTAATAGTTATATTTATAAAGGGTTAGACACCTGACATCGCATGTGCGTACTTGCTTACACGGCGAGAGCTAAGTGAATTCGCGTGCGTCTCTGGTGGCATCAGAGAGCAAAGTGAGTCTTCTTCGTCTTGCACATCTACACTCACTTGTTTCTATCTCAGTCTATTATAACACTATGATTGGTGGAATGTTTGCTATTTATTCATTTGTCACGTTTTTATTAATGTAGTTCATTGTAGTAGCATTCGTCTGTCAAGGATAGTTCTGGAATGCTGCTGATTGTTGACTATTGACAAATGTTTAATAAATAGTTTATTGTTTATAAATAGCACAAGCTGCCCTTTGCACATCTCGTTTGTGGGTTATTTCTTATGTAGCTCCGTTACAATGGCATACACAATATCGTGGTGTGATAGGCCGGGAGCAGTATGTAGCCCATACTTAAGAATATGTTTTTTTTAATGTAAATATATAATTAAGCCAAGAAGGATCTGTGGAGGTATTGTGTTGATAGGTGTTTTGAAGTGGAAAATGGTCAAGTTGTAAGATGAGAAAGTGTTTAGAAGAGTTTTGCCCAGTGACGATTTGTTTACGTCTATATTGAAGTCCCCCATTTTAATACAATTATTATATTTACTGAGCTTGAAGAAGCAATTTCCGCATTTTTCAGTAAAGTTGTCACTGCCTGAGGGGTTATAAACGACTCCATTCAGAATTTTCTGTTTCTTATCAAGATTTCCATAAGTAGAAATTCGATGGTATTTTCGGAAGCGTTTTCAGATTTTGAAATAATTTTCCCTTTGAAATCACTTCTGCAGTATAAAGCGACACCAC
>NNCF01128851.1:351036-387244 GCA_002313205.1 Laupala kohalensis | reverse complement strand
TGTGTATTCGTAAGAATACAGTATCGTGTGGAGATGGTGGGGATTTTCCGTAGAGATGGAAAAGTTGCACACGGCCCGTCGAAAGACCAGTGGGAAGGGTAGGGCGTTGTCCGTAGGTTTAGATGCATTTAGGAAGAAGGAGGGAGAAACGTCATATGGGGGGGGTGCCATGGTGCGACTGCCACGCGTGGTCACGATGCCATGTGTCACCTTCTGGAAAATTACGCGTCTTTCCCACAGACGAAAACAGGAAGTGGTCCCTATCTCTCGCGGCTGGGCACCGCGTTCGAAGGAGAGGCCCTGTTGGGGCAAGTAACCTCCTGAATGTATCAAGACGAATGCATGTCACTATCAGCTCTTCCCATTAGCAAGACGAAAAATCCTGGGAGACTCCCACGCTACGAGACGAAGGGTTCTGTGAGGGAAGCATCATGTCGCTTTGTGACAACAATATTTAGAAATATTTTTCTTAAAGTGTTCCATGATCTCAATTATTAGGCATCATCACAAATTCCCACATAAAACCTGTAAAGAACATTTCATGAATAATCTAATAGCAATATGTGTCATGTGTTTGCAGTGTTTTTATGAAAACGTGTACGGTGTTCGAACATTTAAATGTAGGTAAATACTAATTTCAGTAAATATGAACGAAGAATTATATATTAAGGTCAACGCTGTCCAATTAGCGGTCGCATACGGCCCGCAATTTATAGTTAATTTTACATCAAATTTTCCATCAAACGTTGAGGGGCACGACTTGTGCTATAAGAATAAGCATACGTCAGGGTATGCCCAGTGAGAGAAAATAGAATTCTTTTTTCGAAATTACTCTTTCATACATTACAATATGAAAATATTTTATTACAATACTGTAGCAATTTTCAATATAGATACATTGTGTTATTGCAGAATATCATATTTATTCATATAAAAGGAATAGTTACTCAGGAAATTCTGTTTAATGTTTATATATTTTCAAAATAATTTTTATATCTTTGTCCTTATTTGTTATAAAAATCCCAGTAACTTTGTCCTTCTTTGGATCTGTCTAGGAAGCAATAATGATATATTCCAGAGGACGTAAATATGAACTTAATTCAATCTATATGCTTATGTGGTGTAAAGTTGTAAATACAATGCTTTTATATATAAGGGAATGTAGGGTGTAAATATACATGTAGAGATATAATTTAATTATTGCAGGAACTGTGGGTTGTAGTTCCAGTACTCAAAGATAAGGATGTACTGAACAAGTAAACTTGTAAAAAATAATTTAATCGACTGGAATTGGCGCTGTGGCAAGCTGTGTGGAATTTTGTATTTAAAAATAAATTTCGCTTGCTCAGCGAATCTATAACAGCTTGATCAGCGTTTCTACAACGGCTTGATCAACGAGTCTATATCGGCTTGCTGAGAGGAAAATAGAGGTCGGCGGTCCGCAAAGAAAAAGATGTGTGAGAGGTTGGAAGGAGCGAATTTGTTGAAAGGTTGGAAGGAGAGTTTCTAAGAAAACGGTAGGTTTTTCCACATAGTCCCGGGATAGCGCGTTGTGTGAATAATGAGCGGCAGGAAACTCGAACCTCTGGAAGATGGTAAAGTTTAATTCATTTATACATATTAGGAACAGTTGCTACATTTAATTCGTGTGAATAGATGGTAGTTGAAGCCATGATGAACTCACGGTCAGTGGCCATGTGTCATGAACGGAGCACGAATGTTATCTGCTGCTGTACGTGTATTCAGGAGAAGGAAGAGGAGAAGAATGCGGACATCGTGTGACGAAGTTGTGAAGCCCATCAAGGTATTGTGGTGAAATTAATATTAATAATTTAGACGTAGTATAACGTGTTAAATTTGTGAGTGAGATGGAATTATTTCTGGAACTATAAAAACTGATTGAAAGACTGGAAATTCGCACTTAATGGACTCGAGCTCACGGCCGACACGCATTACTATGAAAAATATGCAAAAGGGATCCGTATGTATCTGAAAATCATTGTCAATTTTTTTTACAAATGTTCAATTTCGTCTTCAAAGAAACTCAGTTAATTTCTATATTTGATTAACTGTATTATGATACTCAAATTATTTTGGAGTAATGATTATTAATGGGACTTATGAAATGCTATGACATTAATAAGATATTTTCTGTTGAAAAATAATCAATTAATTTGATATCTGATTAACTTGATTACGTGATGTTCAAATTATTTTGGAAGGGTAATGATTATGAATGGGATTGATGAAATGCAATGATATTACGACATCTTGTGTAAAAAAGAGTAAAATTATAATTCTTATAATACTTAATATTAAAAATATATTTTAAATGATAAAGAAATATAATGGACACATTAATGTCTCAGTTCATATAGCACCATATAGCTGAGACTGCTGACAAGTGAATTCTCCTCCTCCTATCAACATCCTACTGCTCCTAGTATCAATAACTCTAACTGTAACTAACCACTTCTACTAACCCCTCTATATGGGCCAAGTTGTTGGTGAATCCAGCTAACCGCCCACCTACTAACAGTCGCCTACCACCCAACTCCTACCTCCTACCATGTAGATAAGCTTCAATAGCATGCTACATTTCCTATTTACAGATACTACAAAAATATACTATTCCATTTCTCCAGCTTCAAAATATCGCGTTACAAATAAATAAATAATAAACAAATAAAGTATCTCATTAAGTTTTATTCGTCGGGCAACATTTTGCCGAACCTCATTCCATGCCTACTCCATCGTTCGAAAGTGCATAGAAAACGACCCGCTGGAAAGTGTAGGTATAGATCATACATGAAACATCAATTACAAAGTAACATCATTCATAGAATAACATCGCGTTTGTTAACACACAAATATTGCGACATCTTCATTACTTTACTGTGAATTCTAATAATAATAATAATAACAACAATAATAATAACAACAATAATAATAAACTTTTATTTCGTGGTTAGGCTTAAGCCATCAGACCTGCTCTTCCGCCTTACCACCGTCAAAAAAACATAATAAAACGTAAATAACAATACATACATTAATATATTCATAAACATGTTCTTAAATTGTACCACGAAAAGGGAGAACTATAAAATTACTCTAAGTAATATGATTGCGAGACAACTCTGCTCGTATGTGTAAATGGTAATTGTGAGCAATGTGCTACCTGAAAATAGAAAGGTGCTAATAAAAAAAATAGATTAGAGGGAAAATACCACGCAAACACACTTATGAATATACAAACATGCACGTATGGCAAAAAGCCTACATACAGATCACGTAATGCGACATACGAATCGCAACTTACTTTTTAACTTTTGCAACTCAACTATGTTTACTAATTAGTAACAATTAACATAATAGACAGATAATTACTAGAATCCTCAATTTTATTTTTTATCTCTTCATTATCTTTCTTTAAAATATTATTAAAAATTATTTTTATATCACCTCAATTCCCGCCACTTTATTCGCGTAAGGTTTAAAACTTTTAAAAATAATTGTTGATAAATCTCCAATTATAACTATTGCAGATGTTCAGAAGGCGAATCAATATCTAAAAGATAACAAATTTCTCCACTGTCAACTGTGAATCAAAACACGCATCATAAATAAAGTAAAGAATTTAAAAATAGAATGAAGTTGCCCAACAATAAATCGCACAGCTTGCTATTCCATACTCCATACTAATATAAAATTTAAAAACGTAAAAGTGTATCTGTCTGTTTGATACCCGATCACGACGATACCACGGAAGCGATCGTGACGAAGTTTATATTAAATCGTATTATTGTGTATTCGAAAAATTAGTATGAATATATGTTTTTAAAAGTAGTAAGTAAAAGTATTTTGATCTTACAATAAACATAGATTGTATTTTTTCCTGAGTAAAAGAAGGTTAGCCTGAGACAAATCCCTGACAAAAACGCCGGGTAATTAGCTAGTTAGTAATACGTGGAAACGGTTTATTATGTTATGTTGAAGGAAAAAATGGGAGACGGGGCCGAGATTCGAAATCGGGACCCTGAGATTAGGCGCTCATGCGCTTACCGACTGCGCCACACCCTTCGCATCCCGGTTCCGTCATCCATTTTCATTCAACTTGCGAGACCCGAAGACCTCTGAGGTGGTCTCGTAGGGACTACGCTTCTCATATGTGGCGACTCCCTTAGGAAATACTTTGTTTTTGGGTCGTATTTTCCAATTGTGGTTCACATCCACATAGAAATCTCTTAAATTGCGGTGAGGTTCACCGCTAGGTAACAGATTAAATATGTTATGTTGAAGGGAAAAAAATGGGAGACGGGGCCGAGATTCGACCTCGGGAACGGGAGGCGAACGGGATGGCGCAGTTGGAAAGCGCATGAGCGCGCTAAGCTCAAGGTCCCGTCTCCCATTTTTTTCCCTTCAACATAATATATTTAATCTGTTACCTAGCGGTGAACCTCACCGCAATTTAAAAGATTTCTATGTGGAAACGAGGAAAATGAGGATTAAGAGTTGGTCACCGAGAATTTACAAAATGATAATTTAATGTTATTTTATTTTTATAAATAGAAACTTTTGTATAAATAATCTAACAGAAATTTAGGTAGCAAATTACATTAATATTGTTCTTCAGTTTTGCATGCGACCACACGTATTATAATATTCCCCATGCTTTGTGTCTGGATGCTGAAGGTTTTTACGTATATAAAATACAATCTACTGCCAATTTACATTTATTTAACAACGAAATAAATATCTTTGTGTTTCATATTAATGCCACAAATATTCCTGTCGAGGCAGACATCAACATGCCACCATTAGATTCCTGAGTCTCATCCAATTCCGTTGGTCCTAATGTTTGGAACCACCTCGGATGTTTGTCTCTATACACCGTTAATACTAACCAATTGGGGAAAGGATAGCAAAATATAAGTATATATTGTTTGGAAATTAATTAATTAGGTGAGACGTTGATTGCAGACCAAGTCCACAAGAAAGACCCATGTAAGTGAAGAAAAAGTAGAATAGAATTACAATGTCCTACAGAGTTGTGAAAGAGGTAGCTTGACTCGATGGGTAGGGTGCTGAGTTGCTGACTGGATGAGCGGGGTTCGATTCCCGGTGGGATGAGCATTTTACATCACACCCCCACATTCGGACTGACACCCAGGCCTACTCAGTCTCTTGTAAAATGAGTACCATTTCTATCGTGGGGTCAAACCGGCCGGAGAGAGATGCTGGCCACATCTCCTCCTGCTAGTACCGAGGCCAAGAAATTGGGGAGCTCTATCCTTCGCGAACCCTTGGGTACCTTCCGGGTCTGTTGTGGAATAGTTTGACGTTTTTGGGTCAGAGCCAGAATAAGGTACAACAAAATATCCAAAACACAAATCCAAGAAGTGATGTAAATGTGTGCAAGAGTCAACAGCGAAACATACCTAAACGTCCTGTATGAAATGATGGTTAATGGACTCCCGAGGAATATTTATCAAATCAAGGGAAGCCATCTAGTAGAGAGAAATGTTTTGACATAGTGTATCCTCGAGGAGCAGACAGAATAAGAAACGGAGCGGTATAAAAAGGATGAGTGGCCAGATGTACTACGCATTGAAACAATTTGCTCACACAAATATAAATGATTTCCATTGGAAAATATGTACAGAGAACAATGAAATGCAAAAATACAAAGATTACTTCAACACTCAGGAACACAATCTATACCTTTATATGAAGACGGATGAGCCAAAATCATCGACATTTTGTACACGCATTCTACGGCATGAAATAGCGCTATTCTTAAACATGTCCGATTTTATTTTCTTATTAACTTTGATGAGTTTCTTTCAAAAGTCGCGGTGCGCAGATAGACTACGAAAAAGCTTCGAAACTCGTCAAAAGTCAATCACTGAGATTTTTTTTCAAAATTAGATTATATAATTCTTAATTAATATTGAATACACATTGATTTTATCCGTAAGCACAAAGTATTTTCTAGAACTTTAAAATTTGGCACAACTGTTGGTCGCTATTCACCTTTGAATATTTTTTCGAAATGTTTCAGAGAAGGTTTTTTTACTTATTAGCAGTCTTCGTTGTCAGACGCGCAGACACGAGACTGAAAGGTTTGAAGCTAGTTTCAAAATGTAATCACAGTTATTTCTTTGTGCGAAGAATGGATATACTATTAATTAGTGCATATAAAATGAAAAAACAACAACAGAATGTTCGCAATAATAAAAAGAGGAAACACATCGTGAATTTAGTGTTATTTCAATTCTTAAACACTATACTCAGAATAATCTATAGATATATAATAATTTGTACATGTAAATTTTTGCGTTAAATTATGAAAACATTGACATTCTATTAGTATTATAACTCGCAGCTAATTTTTTATCATATCTAGGAATTTTTTGCTGAAATATTTGACTCCACCTCTGCTGTAGGGCCCTTGATCGGAATTGGTGGGATGGTCCCTTGCTTGCTTCCGGAGAGTAAATTTTTTTTTTTCCTCCACGTGGTCATACGCAGTTTGTACTGTTTTTGACAATAAATTTATTTATTTTATTTGTAATGAAGATATTTAGGTAGAGAATAATAGAAAAATAATGCACACGGACTATCGCGATAGTGGGACGATTACTTGATGAAACAATCGGAAAATACAAAATAAAAAAACCCTGCCTCTTACCTCACATTTTCTCACTAACGACGTCCAGCGACTGTCTCAGACCATGAAGCAAAGCTCGTCATCAGTGTCAATACGAATACCCAGAAGCCGGTACCTCTTCCAGCCTTCCTCGGTTGCTTCCTCCCAGGAAGACACGCGTTCCTCTTTAGTCGCGTTCCGTTCAGAGAACCTTGGCAGCACGCGAAGGAATCTCCCAACTTTTTTTTCTTCTCGATTTCATTGGTTTTCCCGTTTCCGTCGAAAAACAATACACCGCGAGAGCGTTTCGTGTGCGAATTTTGGTTGTTCATCGCAGCGGAAAAATTTCGGTTGTCCACCGTCTTTTACATTTACTTCTTGGCCTATTGGTTCATGCAAGAGAAACACAACGTTAATCTGAGATTCACTCAACCACTGTAGTCACATGATAGCAACCACACCACCCAGGGGATTTACATCTATTAGATATACGTGTTTGGCAAACACGGGACCTCGAGCTGAGTCTGGCATTACTTCCACTTACTTGTGCATGGTTCCTTCCTTTCTCTTTCCTGACCTTCCTTGGTCACCTCTTGTTCATTTCGATCCCGACGCTATTAAGGCTAGGGTATCGTTCATTTTCCTCATTCCTCTCATTATTTGTCCTACCCCTCATGTTGATAACCTATCGCTCCATGTTGATAACCTTCAATAGCAGTATACATTTCTTATTTACAAATACAACAATATAAAAAAATATGTTGAATGAATATGGGAAACGGGACCGAGATACCCCCCAGGGGATTTACATCTAGTAAGTGCGTGTTTGGCAAACACGGGGCCCCGAGCTGAGTCTGGCATTACTTCCACTTACTTGTGCGAGGCTCCTTCCTTTCTCTTTCCTGACCTTCCTTGGTCACCTCTTGTTCTTTTCGATCCCGACGCTATTAGGGCTAGGGTATCTTTCATTTTCCTCTTTCTTCTTCTTCTTCTTTTTTTATAAATGTTTTAAGTAAAGACTTGAGATATGCTGGGATTTGAGTTTTGAGTTGTAATTCAGGAGGGTTCTTAGTGGGTATGGTTGAGTCATTCGGCGAGTCCCACACGCGGGGAGAGTCATGTTGGCTCTCCTTAGTGCGTAACTGCGTTTCCCTACCTGTACTGAATTTTAGGGCTTTAATGACCTCGATGTCGACGAGCCGTAAAGCCCCATAAAGAAAAAAAAAACACAATCAAGGTCTCCACGGTATGTTCTATCCACGGTATAGAGCACGGTACAGACAAAAAATACTACGTTTTAAAATTTAAAAAAGACTATATTAAAAAACAGTTTGATCGTAATGGCACCTTGGCTCACAAATCTGTCCCATATCGAAGAAAGACTTCAAATTAGTTCACATTGATTGCGCGCATATCTAATAAATATCATAATCAAAATACAAGTTATTGTAATTATTTGAGAGAAAAAATTGTCTGTACCAAATCAGAAGACAGACAATAATATTTTATTTCATTAGTTGCAACAATAAAATAATGTCCATTGTAAGTCACATTTTTGTTAGAATTATTTCACCCGTTTTTTCAATACCTTTCGTTTAGAACTAATGGACAATGTATTAATTTAATATTTGCGTTTAGTTGATGCACAGTCTTATCTATTTTTACGGTAAAGCATTGAGTTAATGATTTTGTGACAAATTGAGTACTTTTAATCATTGATAACGCTAATCCAATTTCTATTCCAAAATTTATTTATTTTTTCTCAATGATTTAAATAAGTCAGAAGAAACTCAAATCCTAGTTCCCTATTGATGAGAAATATAAAAATAAGTTTTGATAGACTTATATTTCATGTCTTAAAGTCATTCAGCTATGTCTGTGAACAAAGCAATTAAATGATATCTTTTTTATTTGGTTAAAATAAAAGACTGTAATTTTGCATGTAATTCCATGGAGCTTTCGTAATGTACTTTTATCTGGCAACTACGAATCCAATTTCTAATTATTTCTTTAATGACATGAATAACACAACTCCATTGTTTTATTAAAATAAGAGGAAAAACGAAGACCGCTAGGAAAATAACATACGGCATTGAATTAAAGCTGTTGTGACTATGGTTATTACAATGGCATATAATAAAGGGTTTACTTGATATCTGAATGTCTGGGGAAAAGATTGAGAGGATAAAAGACGAAATCTCATCTTGAGACATTTACGTCAAAGGTGGTGGTTTCAAGGAGACATTTGGAGCTAAAAAGTGAGATGCCAACAAAAAGTGCAACTCTGGTTTTCGTCTGAAGTCAATTTTACGTAAGATGTCTCGGAGGGGGAAGAAACACCCCAATGACTAGTACCCCTCGAAATAATTAATCAGAATATTCTTAAGGGTACGAAGTCAAGAATCAAAAGAACGATATCAATATCATTTTTTAAAAAGTGTTCTGAATTTCCAACATGGCGCCGGTTTTTCTCTGGTTTTCCTCCGGGTAGAAGCGGATTTTGTACACATGCTCTCTTCGCTCTTGCCTAAGGGCAGCGGTCTGTTGTAATAATTAATTTCGAATTTCTTTTAATAGTTACGATTTATAAACAATATATTCCGTATAATATATAGTTTGATAAAAGTATGTACTCGTGAACTAACTTTGTCCTATTAAATACAAATTTGTTAAAATTATAATAGGTGAGTGCTGAAGTGTTAAATCCTCTTCTGCCTCGGGTCCCTTGATCGGACTTGCTGGGATGGTCCCTTGCTTGCTTCACGGCAGTAAACAAATGAATAAAATGTCAAAAATGTGGAGGGGAATAAACTAATTTACCAATTTAAGTATATTAGTTCATAGTCTTCCACGTGATCATAAGCAGTTTTATTGGCATTTTTGGCAATAAATGTAAAATTATTATTATTTACAGTGTAATGCCCCGATTAGAAATATATAATTCTGTTTTATTATTTCTCGCTATATTAGAGTTGAAAGAAATATGGTAAACATATGTGATATATTAATTGCCAAAGGTCGATATATTCTATTTTACGTTTCATTTTGTTATTTGGATATAAATAATGCAAATAGAAACATAATTTATAACATTTATTGACATTTAATACACCTATCAGTATTTGGGCAATTTTCATATAGAAGTTATACAAATATGTTTATATTTAATATTTTGAAAAGGTGTACACTTTCTTTTTGAAATTAAATCGACTGTTTATTTTAGTTCATGTGTACGAAGTTATATGAATTTCGTGGCTCACAATCAGCGTGTTTAATACATGAATGTCCCAGTTCAAATACCTGTGACTACTGAAAAGCGAACTCCCCTCCGTGTATCCACCTCTACTGCTCCTAGTATCAATAACTCGAACGATTACTAACTACTCTTACTAACCGCTCCACATGGTCCAAGTTGTTGGTAAACCGAGCTAACCAGCCCATCTACTAACAATAGCTCCTACCACCCAACTCCGACCTCCTATCGCTCCATGTAGATAAACTTCAATAGCACACCTCACTTCCAATTTACAATTACTAATATAGAAATAGATAATAGAAAATAGTGTTTTGGGAGATTCCTACCAGCGAATTTTTTTGGAGCTGACTCCCAGACGGGGTATAGGAATATTTCTAGACCAGGTCATTGCGAAAGAAGAGAACCTATTAAATAAATTGAAAAATAAATTAATCATAAAATGTAATATGTTATATCATCGAGCAATTAAAATTTGTTTTTATGACAATTCGTTTTTCGAACTTTAAATTTATAAACAATGCACATTCCTTCTTCGAATTGATTTCAAATACTATGATGATTAAAGGTGATTTCTAGATTCAAAATCGAACAAGTAATAATCGACTTGTGAATATAAACTGCTTCTATCAATTAAGAAGAGAATATTAAAATAACATACTTTCAGCTTAATATCATGAGTGATTTTCTTTTAATAATTCATTTAATCATATCGATAATATCGTATTCAATAGTAAATACACCAATGAAAATATCGTAATTATAGTACCTTCTGGGGTAATTCCGGTCAGAGTATTCAAACTTTCAGAATTCAGAAGAGGATAGTTCGGATAATTTGTAAATCTCACCCCCGAAACTCTTGTAAACCTTTATTCAAGGAATTAAATATCTTAACTCTTCCCTGCATTTATATTTATGAAACGGTCGTGTTTGTTAAGACCGAATTACTGAAGTGAAATTGAATATCTTCAAATCCGCGGTTAAAAAAGTACCTCCTGCACCAGTGCTTCTACAATGTAAAAGAATTTATTGATTATAATAATAGTTAAATTCGTCTTGTACTTTATCACGCCATTGCTTTAGTACTTTTTAAACAACTTATAACAATTTCAAAAACTATTTTCTTGCATGATTGTGTTGTCTTATGGCTCATATTAATTTTGTTTTATGTGTACTCAACTTTGGCACGGTTGTGTACATAAATTCTGTAGCCCCCCCATCCTGGCCCGGGTTTTTCTCCGTTTTTCCTTCGGGTAGAGGCGGATTTCTTATACAGGTTCTCTAGGCTTTGTCTAGGGGCGTGTTTATTGTAACAATAAATCGTGAATTTAGTGTTTTTTCAACTCTTATGATTTTTAAACACTATACTCAGAATAATCTATAGTTCGATAACAATTTGTACATGTAAATTTTTGCAAACATATTTGCGTTAAATGACAAACATATTGACATTATATATGTATTATAACTCGCAGCTAACTTATCTTATCTAGGAACTTATGCAAAAAAATTTGAATCCGCCTCTGCCTTAGGGCCCTTGATCGGAATTGATGGGATGGTCCCTTGCTTGCTTCCGGAGTGTAAATTAGTTTATTGTCCTCCACGTGGTCATACGCAATTTGAATTGCTTTTTTGACAATAAATTTGTTATTAGTAAATTCTTTGTTATAGACTTCTTTTTCCATATTAGTTTCTTGTTACTGAATAAAGGTCCAAACATAAATATATAAATATATTTATAAATAGTTTTATACTATTTTTATTTTTTTTACCTTAACTCAATACCTCGAAACTAATATCTTTGTTTTCATATTGATATCGATACGTCAGTTGTCTAATACATCTACACAACCACAATATCACCAAATCAATCGATTATATTTTTTGAGAAATTCCTTCGTATAAATTGGCAGGGTTTACGTAACTATGACCTTGGTTTACCACTATTCAGGGTTGTCATGCAGCGAATTGAGCAGCGGAATTATCCCTGTCATTTTTATCTGCGGCCAGAAAGGTGAGACGGCAGATCGCGGATAAGATGTACTTATTTTTAGTTATGGTTTCGAAAAAATTACAATAGGGAAAACTGCTGCGTTTGTGTTGTACTGATTCGATGATTAGCAACCGTGGTGGCGGCGAAAGAATTTTTACATCTCTAGGGAACATGCCAGTTGAGAAAGAGATAACAGGTGTTTCTACTACAATTAACGTCCATCATATAATCTAATTGAATAAATTATATATTATTATGCGTCTAAAACACATTTAAGAAACTTGATTGGATTGTAAACAAAGATGAAAGAGCAAATCATTTTAGCAGCGTAGGCTTTTGTTCTTTTGTCGTAGGAAGAAAAAGGGGCCAGAAACTGTTTTGGATCGACTATCTTAAGAATTATTCCATAAATATTGTGGTACTAATTCACAATATGATCTCGAACTTGATAATTACCTTATATTGCCAGGAAACTTTTGGAATGTTCACAGTTTAAAAACTATTTTGTAAGACACTGAGTACAAAATTAAAGGTCTATACACCAAATCCCCGGAATATCGATACACACTGAACATGGATATATACATTTTGAGATACAGGACTAATATAAAGAAACAGAAATAAAGGAAAGAAGTTTGAAAATGTTAGAATGGAAAGAAAAAAATCGAAAATTATGAACTGCCAGTGGAAATGTTAAGAAAACGTATGAGTTTGTATGGGAAAAGGGAAATAGATATCTGAAATAATAATCTTTTATATAGTAATATACATTCCTAAAAAGGGGAGTGAGATAAAAGAAATAAAAATACAAGGAAAGAACATTCAAATGCCAAATTCTAAGACCGAAAACACAATATTCTTGAGGCACGTAATATTAAGAAATGGCTGAGTTCTCTCATAAATTAAATCTACGACAAAAATATTGCAGGAAGGAAATACAGAGTACGATAACAACAGATGAGGAGAAAATCTTGGGATGATCAGATACAGAGCAAACTTCATCCTAAAGAATTTTAGAAGTAAGCGAGGTGAAGATTCGTAAAACTGCAGCGGCGTCTTCCTCAGTCGAGTTCTTTATATTGCTACTAGGCGTCGCCAGGGGACAGCATGCACGTTCCTTCCTTACATCCCACCCATACGAACTGAAGCCAATCCCATATCCAGGTTCGGGTTTTCTCCATCGCTATTCCTTCGGGTAAACATGGATTACAGGTTCTCTAGGTTCTTTCATGGGGGCGGAGGTCTGTTATAATAATTAATCTCGAAATCAGAGTTATTTTAATGGTTACGAAATCAGAGTTATTTTAATGGTTACGATTTATAAATCTATGGTTCGATAATAATACTTGTGAGCTATCTTTTTTAAGTTTTTTTTATTAAACATTTGTTGGTATTCTGTTGGCATTACAACACATAGCTAACTTTACATTCTTATCTAAGGAGTGTGTTGAAATTTTCAATCCGCCTCTGCATTTATTTAGAGCCATCATCGGAATTGATGGGATGGTCCCTTGCTTGCTCCCGAACAGTACATTAGTTTATTGTCCTCCACGTGGTCATACGTAGATCTGCTTATTGACAGTAAATTTATAGAACAGTATTTATGGAATAACCAACTTATAGAATAGTGCCTTATTATGTTGTGATGTATTACTCATGTCATTTTAATTGTGTAGATTCCGAAGCGATCTCTCGAGCTTAAGCGACCTGTAGTGGTGGATCATGTAGTAGATGGAGAGAAAGTAATTTTTCAAATGTACGACTTTTCTAACAATGAGGTGACGCCTTCCTTACATCCAAAAGAAGAATACACAGCACATGTTTTTTCTTTCTCAAAACATTACTACCATAAGATGTAAATTAAACACATTTATGCGATTGATGTACTAAAAATTAAAGGTGCAGTAAGGGGTTAATATTTTATTAAAATAGTAACAAGGAGATATGTGTGTTGAAAATTGTTTGAAGATGCTGGTCTTGCTTGCTTTCTGAGAGTAAATTAGTCCTCCGCGTGATAATACACTGTGTTTGCTTTTTTTCAAAATAACTTTATTCATAATAATAATAATTAGATTTGGATAAACGGGTAGTCAAAGGAATGACCTTACTCTCCCAATTGGATCTCTTATTTAGGTACATTTGCACGCTTTGGG
The DNA here is from genome assembly GCA_002313205.1 of Laupala kohalensis. NCBI lineage: Eukaryota > Metazoa > Arthropoda > Insecta > Orthoptera > Trigonidiidae > Laupala > Laupala kohalensis. The sequence continues at coordinate 373,196 of NNCF01128851.1, read as the reverse complement.
ACCTTGTCTAATTCTGACAGGCATTACCTATCATATACTCGACTGTATTTTGATTTTAAAACACTTTCTCATTCTTATAAATTCTGACAGGCAGATCCAAATTAGTACGGTTTAATTTCATCTGATTATCACACTATTCAAATTTGAATATTTCGTTCAAAAAATAAATATACGATTTCAATAAAATTGACACAGATACCTGCTTTCAATTGGACTGTTATTAAAACTTGTAAATCTACATGGTACTTGTGACATGGTAAATCATTACACATTCTTATAGTAACATATGAGCACCTTGAATACAAAGTGGTGTAAGTCCATTTTGATCAGTTTTGAGGAAGAACCAGTATTCGACTCTTCGTAACCAGACCTGTGTAACGGATTGGTAAAGCAGTCCTAGTTCACTCAAGGGCTACATAGATGGCAGCACAAGTTGAATCTTTCCATTTACGAATTTAATCCCTTGTACCTCAGAACTGAAAATGAACATACGCCACTTTGGAAACAATGGGCTCATTTGTAACAGAAATTAAGGGAACACGTTTGTAGTTTTGGAGCAATATGATGATTAATAAAATTTGTTCTAATTCGACAATGTAATAAAGAAAAAAATGCCATCTTAAGGAGATCCGTTTCACATCGCGTTGTTCCCATGGAGTTCCAACAGCAAATCATAAACTTACAAATCTCTCGTCGACGGAAATAATTCTGAGAAAGAGAGTGGCACGAAGTAGCTCAATGGCGATGAATAGCGCTGCGAAACGTAGAGTAAGGTCCAGAGAATTGACACGCGGCCGCTTTACAGCGGAGCTGCACACAATCTGCACGGGTCACGATGTCGAAACCTTTCAAAATATTACATTGCACAATAAAACTGCATAACGAGAATGAGATGTATCTGACAACACTGTACGAATCATCTGAATCGCTAATGATTTATGAGTTTAGGATCGTTACACATGAAAAACTGAGCATTGTGGGACACCAGGGAGAAAAAAAATCATTAATCACGAACCAAAAACATTTTTCAGGGCTGATTTCCGTAAATTTTATACTGAAACTGTCCATCTCAACCATCGTTTAGTAACATCTTAAAGTGCACAAATATATGGTACTAGACGATTTCATCGACGAAAAAAGTTTCTATTTTTATTTTAAAATAAAAGAGTTAGCCCATGTTCATCCTGGGCATCTAAACTATCTCCTTGTCAAATTTCATGACGATCGCTTCAGTGGTTTAGGCGTGATCAGGTAGCAGGCAGAGACACTTTCGCGTTACGCATTTATGCATTAGTATGGATAATCGAATATTTTCTTCCGTGTAGCTAGTTACATGTGAAAGAAAGTGTGATGTTTTAGGTCTGATGAAAACAGGGATAGATCGCCATTCGATCCTCCAATCTCTCGCTACAACCGTAGCGTATCAGGTTTCGGGTGTATATATAGCTCTTGACAATCTGGTGTGTGCGCCTGTGTAATTAATGAGTGTTCCACGTGTCTCTCAACCGCTGAGGTTTTTCCGCACGTGGTTTGACACGTGTTGAGGAAGGAAATGTCCGGTTCACGAATGTGTCAAGTTCCCCATCACGAGTACGATAGTGATGTTAAAATTTAAAACTGGAATTAAATCTGGAATTTAAGAGTGACAAAATGATCAACAACCGGACAATCAGTACCAAAATGCAGACCTCTAAGAGATTGCCGGCTTTGAATTATCCAATGCTGTTTTTTTTGTAAGAAAAAAATGATGCAAGGTAATTACAACTCAGTCAGTCAATAAGATATCTCAACATTACGGACAAAAAATAATTCCCTATATTTCTCTTTTCAAAAATAAATAGTTTAAACAAATAAATATACAATGGTCAGTTAAATTTGCCTTAATTTAAAGTCAATCCTGTTCAATATATTTACTATCCAGAACTTATCTGATTAATTTCTATGATAATTGATGAAAGACAATTCTAAAAACTCTAGTAATTATTTTTGTGTTTCATAGTTTGCGTATTTCCTTTAATAGTTTCTCGTTAATTTGTAAGAAATGTTGTAATATTAAAGCAATAAATATTTTTATCTTTAGGTGACATCAACGTCTTACTGTTGCTCGATACTTTTCGTTTAAAAAAATGAAATAATAAATATCGAATTTACTGTTATTCAATGTTTACGATTTATAAACAACACTTTCCTTTTCATCTATAGTTTGATAATAGGTATTTTTGAAATAACCTTTTTGGTTTTATTAAATACATTTCTTTTTTTGGTATGATATGAATTTCTTTACTCGTAGCGAAGTATTGTTACTCGTAGCGAAGAACTGCACTGAAACGGTAAACCTGCCTCTGCCTTATGATCTGGGCCCTTGATCGGAATTGATCGGATGTTCCCTTGCTGGCTCCCGGAAAGTATATTAGTTTATTGTCTTCCACGTTGTCATACGCAGATTGTGACTGCTTTTTTTACTATAAACAATAATTTTTATTTATTTCCATCATCACATTTACAAAAGAAGATGCAGTTTAAACTTCTAGGAATACTGACCAATATTCAGTAGGTCAGTTACACGAATAAAATATAATTGCATAGCAACAACAAAAAAATAATGAGTCCGTTTTACCAGTAAATTTCTTTGCCGCTATCTGAGGCGTCTACATGGAAATTTACTTCAATCTATTAGGCTAATGAACAAAACCATGAATTTCTTGAATAATACATCGATACAAGACATTTAAATTAATTTATTTATTTAGGAATAACTAACAAAAACAAAGAAACAAAATCTTATTCCTATACAACTTATGTGTATATATAGAATATTGATATAAACGTGCTTACATTCGCTGATGCAATAATGAGATGACAAGTCAAGACAAATTAGTTTATAATTAGTGTACATGATATAAAAATTTATTTTAAATGATTATTTGAAATACATTAATATAATTAACTTATTACCTTGCTTAAGTAGCTAGTATCAGATGTCCTTAATAGCCAAGACTTTAGCACTTTGTTTCAGTTTATTGCCGGATTTAATTTCACAAGGCATCTAATTAAACTACTTAGGTCGTATGTACTGAAAGGATTGTCTAAACATTTATTTTTTACTTTAGGTGTTCTGAAAACTCTATTTTCCGTATTTCGTGTTTTGTATAATAAATCATACTTGATGCGCATCTAAAATTCATTCAGTCTGTCGAATAATATTGAGAACTATCAACACAGCTCGTAAAGTTCTCTGAACGTCGCAAAGAAAGCACGTTCCTGCACGCGAGTTGGACGTAACTTGAGTTCATAACCCGAGCAACAAAAACACATTGGTAACACATTATTCTCATTTCTTATTCATAAGCATAGAAGAACATGCTGGCCTTGAAACGTCAATTATGTTATTTGTTGATTCTTCGTAGAATTGTTCTTACTCATGTATTTTACCCCCACGATATCTTTATAAGTGCAATACATATTTTGTAGAGAGTACATAGACAAATCGATGAAACAGCAGAAAACTAGTAAATGAGGAAAAATGTTCTTTCATACCGAATCGCTTTTGTTCATTCATTCATTTAATTAATACGCTTAATTTTTACTTCTTTCTCTATTTACACACATCCCATTTCCTTGTGAAATCACAATGGAATTTGTTTTATTCTGTTCCATCGTACTACCATGAATTATGCGTCGTAATGAACAAACAGCTCTATCAAATCATCCTTCATATACGTAAGCAATGTAGAATGAATTTACAGAATGAACAAAATAAAACTGGACCGGAAAAGAGTAGTAATCATGACACGGAATTGACCCTTGATGATGTCCAGAATTAGTTTAATCAATTTGTGGAGCGACACACATAAGACGAATAATTTCAGCAAGACGCATATGACATGAGAACCTTATCACGAGTGCATGAGGTGTTCGGTCGGAAGAGAGTGATTACTCCTGTCCACCTCGAACATCTGATCTTTTTCCCTTCGATTTTTACCTGTGAAGCAAATAATCCTCAAACATTGGAAGAACTGCAGCAGAATATGGATAACGCTATAGCTGCTATCCCTCAAGCTGAGCTGCTAAGAGTGTCTCACATTTTGATAGATCAAGCAAAGCGCTAAAACGACGTCAATGGAGGCAGTTTCCAGCATTTTCTGCGATGGCAGATCTCCTGTTCATTAACAAGGTTTAATTATGTATATGTCTTTATATTTTCTGGGCCAGGCTTATTCCGCCCACTCCGTATATGTCATTACTCTCATATTTGAATTGTGTAACACTATATCTTTTGTTTCAAAATAATTTATTTCCAAAAAAAAGGAAACATCCTTTAACCATAAGGAGGAGTTAAACTTACCGAAAATATTTAAGTGTAGCCATAAACAAGGCCATAGGAGCAAACCATCACTTAATCTTCTTTATGTGGAGCATAAATGAATGTAAATAGTGTTACGTATAGATAATAAGACAATTATGTAGGTATGTATCTATTTCTTCGGATTGTTTAAAAACGTGAATACATGAATATGTCCCAAATATCTGACCAAACGGTCTGTTGTCAAATAAATGCCGGATGTAATCTACCATAAGTTCCTAACATTTCAATTAGAAACCACCCTCTAACTATAATTTCTAGTAGTTAAATAAGTACAATTAACATGAAATTAGAACAATATTTCATAGTGTACCAGCTATTCACAACTATTATTATTATTTGACAAGATTGTCGACGGATGTGATGTCTAAAGCAAAATTTTAAACGAAAGTTTACTTCCACTGACTTCACTGAAAATTACTAATACTACAAACACATCCTGTTCTAATTTCGATCTTCTTCAAACATAGATTTACGTCTAAAATGAAGTTGATTTTATTTGATTATTGAAGAATAAAATTTATGCAACTTACGTTAATGAATCGAGAAAGAAACACCGACGAGATTCCTCATGTTGACATCTTCCTGAAACAAAACGAATGGGGCAGAATATAAGAAACGACATTACATCAGAAATCGCAAGATTAAAATATTTTTCATTATTCCATAAAACGTCCAGCATTTAAGACGAGACGAAACTCAGAATGCCTTGAACGTTGTTATCGAATACAAGATTTCTCAAGGTAAGAGATTCGGTGTAATAGAGGCTTTCTTTATAAATGATATATCTCTCTCATAACTTGTACATGTAATTTTTTGCGTAAAATTACAAACATATTGACATTCTATTAGTTTTATAACTCGCAGCTAACTTTTTATCTTATCTAGGAACTTATGCAAAAAAAAATTTGAATCCGCCTCTGCCTTAGGGCTCTTGATCGGAATTGATGGGATGGTCCCTTGCTTGCTTCCGGAGAGTAAATTAGTTTATTGTACAGATTCCACGTGGTCATACGCAGTTTGTACTGTTTTTGAATATAAATTTATAAACATATATTTCATCAATTTTCAAGATAAAAATCTGTACAAATTCCCATTTTCACTTTTAATTTCTCTTTATTAACAATTATATGCAAACTTAAAAATATGATGTAGAATAAAGGAAGTTATTTAAAGTATTCCTAGTCAACTTTGATAAAATAAAGTAATCATTGTTATAGTAAATATTATCGACATATCTGAGAACCCACACAAAATATTCATAATAACAGAAAATGAATTGACTTAAATTCTAACGCATCCATCTCTGAACGTTTTGGGTTCTTTAATACTATAATCGTGACTTGTGATACGTGTATTTCGAACAATATACCACCTCAATTTCTTTCATATGCCCTAAATAACACAATGCATTATTTAGTCGCAAAATCTTAATATGAATGAGAAGGTATATTTTTAAATGTATTTTCAACAATACCCCAATTATCAATTTCACATTCAACTACAAAACATAAATATTCAAAAAAGAATCACCGCACCAAAGGGTTTATAAAAATGCAGTGAGTGATATATGACCTGGAAGAGATATAAAAGAACAAGTATTCTTCTACGAAATACGCAAACATAAATAATTGATCGAATTGGGGTTGGTCTGCCCTAAAATGAACTTATGTTCATTTAATTCATTGTTAAATGACTTTGTTTACATACACAGTTGTCACAGATACATTCAAGCACATTTACATTCATTTCTACTCTCGAAGTCTTTCACGCAAAAAAGTTGTCGCTAAATTTCACACGCTCATTCACGTTGTCTCGTAAACTATACGCAATGCAAACTCCACGCTCCCCATAAATCATGGTCTACTTATCAAAAAGTGCAAGGAGTAAACTTCTTCTACTTAGCAGTTTCACCACGACTGTGAATACGTTGCTGTGTCAAGACTCGTTAACCTTCGTGAACTGCCAGGAATTGGAATAAATACACAGTCACTTAAAAATTATTTTGAGAAAGTTGACAAACCTGGATTAGATTGTGGGTTTTACAGTATTAATTACGTCAAACTTCATTTGATAGTAAGATCATTCTAAAGTAGTACTAGCGTAGGAACAATTAAAACTAAAATATCTTAAATCGGTATAAATAAACAGAGTATCGTGTACTTATTGTGATTTCAACATGAATAATATACATCACCGGCCATTTAAATGAAACAGTTGCAATTATATAATAGCACTCAGACTTGACCGGTTTGGTCACCTGCATAAGAGAACTGTGAAAGAAAAAAAAATCTTTAACTGGTACCCTGCATCAACAAAGAAGACCGAAGACCAAGTGGAGGGAAGACATTTTGAAAAACATCAAAGAACTGGGAATCAAGACTTGGTCCGTATTGGTGCGAGGCTGAAAGAGATGGAAAGCTGTCGTGAAGCAGATCAAAACACCAAGAAAGAAGTTGTAGAGCCTATAAAGAAGAAGAATTGCAATTATATTTGATGTGAAATACATGGCGTCTTGTGGAGAAAACACTTATTTATATAATGAGACCAACTTTTAAATCACGAAAGTGATGGAAGTTTACTTTGATTTGTAGAAAATCTCCGATCAGTATTTTTATATCACCTTTACCTACAGGTCACCAGACATCTGAGAAAGATATTTAACTTTTTCCTTTGAGGTGAGATGAGGCATAAATCACGAAACCGTTGCGCTCGGCCGCCATGTTGTTTTTTCTTCGTTATTATTTATAAATAAATAAATTTATTGTCAAAAACGCAGTACAAACTACGTATGACCACATGGAGGACAATAAACTAATTTACTCTTCGGAAGTTAGCAAGGGACAATCCCATCAATTCCGATCAAGGACCTTAAGGCAGAGGAGGATTGAAAAAATTTCAGCAATTTTTTTAGATAAGATAAAAAGTTAGCTGCGTGTTATAATACTAATAGAATATCAACATGTTTGTAATTTAACACAAAAAAATATTTTACATTTACGAATTATTATCGAACTATAGATTACTCTGAGTATACTGTTTAAAAATCATAAAAATTGAAATAACACTAAATACACAATTTCTTGTTTCAATTAACGCTCCTCAAGACAAAAACCTAGACAACCTCTATAAGAAATCCGCCTCTACTAGAAGGAAAACCGGAGAAAAACCCGGGCCAGGATGGGGCTATACAATTATTGTACACAACCGAGCCAAAGTTGAGTACACACAAAACTAAATTAATATGATTCATAAGACAAAACAATCATAACAAAATAGTTTTTGAAACTGTTAAAAGTTATTTTAAAAGTACTACAGCAATGGCGTGATATAACTAGTATTAAAATCAATAAATTCTTTTACATTGTAGAAGCACTGGTGCAGGAAGTAGCTTTTAACCGCGGATTTGAAGAGATTCAATTTCATAATATCTTTTATATTTTTGGTCAGGGAATTATATAGAACGATTCCCGAATAATAAGGTCCTTTTTGGCGAAGAGTGGTTGACACTCTTGGACGGTGAATATTATTCCTATTGCGAGTATTGTGTTCGTGAATGAGACTGTTTTGAATGAAGCAAGGATGGCACTTCAGTTATTCGGTCTTAACAAACACGACCGTTTCATAAATATAAATGCAGGGAAGTGTTAAGAAATTTAATTCCTTAAATAAAGATTTACAAGAGTTTCGGGGTGAGATTTACAAATTATCCGAACTATCCTCTTCTGAATTCTGAAAGATATTGATTCATCTTAAATAATAATAATAATAATAATAATAATAATAATAATAATAATAATAATCGACATCAGAATGGAATTTGGAATAGATAAAGGTAAATTACAAAACCTTGTTCGCGGTAAAGTTAAAGAGAGAACATCATACACTGCAGTAAAAGCACAAGATATAGAACAACTAGAACCTAATGAACTGTACAAATACTTGGGTGTGATGCAAACAAATAGAATAGAACACACAATAGTCAAAGAACACATCACTAAAGAATTCATGAGAAGGATGGAAATAACAACAAAAACTCATTTAAATTCACGTAACCTGACAAAAGCAATAAACTCATTAGTCATCCCCATACTATTCTACTCATTTGGGGTAGTAAAATGGTCAACTACAGATCTGGAAAATTTAGAGTCGAAAATCAGAACCACGATGACAAGCAACAACAAACACCACCCTAAATCAGCATTAGAACGAATGTTCATCCCACGTAACCAGGGTGAAAGAGGAATCATACCAATCAAAGAGCTCCATGAAAGACAAAAGTATATCCTCAATACGTTTTTCCGGAACAAAGCGAATACCTCATCACTACACCAAGCAATTACAACCAGTGATAAAAACTATACACCCTGTCACCAGAATGAGCCTCTACCCCAACCAATACAAAAAAATAGAATGACAACCTGGCAAGATAAACCAATACATGGGAACTACCCCAACCAACTGACCAACAGCAAAATAAATAAAATAGAATCAGTTAAGTGGTTAATGAACGGCAAATTATTCCCAGAAACAGAAGGCTTCATAGTATAAATGCAAGACGGAGTCACACCAACCAGAAAATACAGGAAAATAATCCTGAAGTAAATCGGAATTACAGATTCATGTCGCCGATGTAACCAAACCAAAGAAACTCTCGAGCATATCATTGTTGCACACAGTTGGCCCAAAATGATTACAAAACTAGACACGATAACATGGGAAAGATAATTCACCTGGAAATTGCAAAACCACTGAACTTCATTAAGAATTCCATACCAGCAGACCATCTGTATTAACCGCAACCAGTCCCGCAAGACGATTTGAAAGCAAATATTTTGTACTGGGACAGAAGCATTCTCAGTGACCTAACAACAATTCACAACAGACCTGATACCATCCTTTGGAAAAGAAAAGAATCAAAAGTGTATCTCATCGATTTTGCTGTCGTAAATTGCAGCAATCTAGAAAACCAAAGAACGACAAAATATCAATATACCAACAACTAGCCTTTGAAGTAAAAAAAACACTCTGGAATGTTCGGGAAGTGATCATAGTGCCTGTCATTTTATCTACCCTAGGACTAGTACCCGAATCCCTGGTCGATTCCATTAAAAAACTCAAAATCAACACCAATATAATAAGTAGATTGCAACACAGCGTCCTTCTGTCCTCAACCCACATTACCAGAAATTTCTTGGACCTGAAATAGATTCTTCCTCCATGCAGAACTTGATTTAATAATCCACTGCTGAGAGAAAACCCAACACAAGTTGAGAGGACTAAATAAAATAATAATAATAACAAAGAAAACGATTGTACACCTTTGTCGTTCGATTAACTTGAAGCGTTGGTCCCACCTTAAAGAAGATACATGAAGTGGAAGCGAAAGTTCTACGTGGGACATTTTTCTCTGTGATACATTTGAACTTTTAAATGCAAGGTAACGTTCGTACTCTTATGCAGGATATAATTTGGAGGGTTTTCTCATATTTTCTTCTGTTTTTATTTTCTTTTGTTTTTAAACGCTCTCAACAATTCTCATAATCCAAATAAGAACAAGGACTGAATAGTTCGATGGGAAAAACAGAACCTAAGTTAAATACTGCACCCTTTACAAGGGAATACACCAACTAAGATCGTCTCACAGTTCTCTGTTCATCTATTTTTTAAATGTTTCGTAAACTATGCTTTGTCCTTGATCTATTTTATCTCCGTGTGTGCACAAAAGACATTCATTATTCTGAAAATAAATCGATTATCTCTCAACTATCTGACACGATAACACTGAATGTGATCAAATTTCGTATACCTATAATCTTTAATTGAATTCACTACAGTATTAAAATTTAAAAAAAAATAATTAAATAAATAATAAAAAATTTGCGACCTTTTATGGAGGAATAATATTTTTATTTTTTGTGAAGAGCTCACAGCAGTAATATTATTCGTCCATAAAAGGTCGCAAATTTTTTATTATTTATTTAATTAGATTATATAATGGACGTTAATAGTAGTCGAATTAAAACAAGTTAAGTTTAAAAGAAATTAAGAAGAGTTCTTTGAAACTTAAAATAATATAATCGAATTGTCCCGATTTTCATACCACATACATTCTGTGGAACTCACTTTTATGTCCCGTGTGTCGTATACTGCCTTAATACGCGGAGACAAAGTGATGAAACCTCTCGTCTTCGGAAAAATTACATCAACATTACTGACTGTGTAGTCATCAAATAAACGACTTGCTTTCCTATTTATTTTTCTCTCACCTGTGTAGTACCTTATACAGGTGTATTGTCTAAACGTTTCGGTGCTAACTTGACAAACCACAAAATTCTTACTACATTTGACAAAATTATTGAATTTATTTTTGTCATGATAATATGCCTAATAACAAACTGGCATTGTTCACAAAACTATAATGATTAATTTAAATCTTCGTTTATTTTGTTTTAAATATACATGGCTGACATCCCAGTAATTAACTTGGTCATCAAAATGTTAAAAAAAACTAGAACTCTTGATATATTAGTGATATATGTTAAAAAACAAATAATTCGTAATTATAAAACAGTAAGCAAAAGCAATTAGCGCGATAAGTGAGTTAAGTGAGTTAATATACAAAGTCAAAATAAAGGTTGAGATAAACATGTATAATTGTGCATTATGATTAAGTTTGTAATGAACAACATAAATTTTGTTTGTAATTCATTATATAATTTTAAGTAATGCTTGTGAAATGAATGTGTTAGCATAATTTCAGGAAACTTACCAGAAAATAACACATGACACGAAACAAAAAAGGAAGCTTTTTTTACCAGCTCAGAGCGGAATACAAATGAATGTTTTAATATCACTACTTTCTTAGAATCACACGTGACCAAATTTCTACATAATCATAGAGTGACTCCTGTTTTTGTTTTTCGGTGTAGAAATGAGATAATTAAAATTATTGCAAACCTGTACCGTGCAAAACACACTGACACATCAAGCATTTAAAATTCTAATTATGTTCTATCTTATGAGGGCTTATCACTGATTTTACGTAGTATTTTAATTCTTTATAATTAATAATCCCATTCTATCATTTTTTAGTTATGGGGCACAATTTATCCCCAATAAAATGCAATTCAAATAAACTTTTTATAAATTACGAAAGACGAGTTAATGGTCGAAGAAAGAAATTAGTAAATAAAGAAAAGTAAATTAAACCAGCTTCTAGATATTCTTACATAAAATAATTTTATTATATTCGCCAATTTGTTATCAGAGTATTTTAAGACGTTTTTTTTGAAGTATGATTTTTCTTTTCAACTGAGTAATTCATCTGTAAAAAATCCTAATAATTACAATTTTCTTGATTGAAATTATGCAAGTTCGAGGATACTCCCTTTCTTTTCAAGAGAATACGAGACGATGACCCTTAATGTGTTACGCGCTAATTTTTCCATTCTTCTCACCCTTCCTTAACTTGTTACAAAATAAGTACAGAAAGAGGCACACAGAAAAATATGTAATTCAGAATCAGCAATAACACTTTTCACTGTTTCACTTAGAATATTTGCATAACGTAGTAGATCAGTCTCCCATTGCACCTACTGAAATACCTTTTCGAAAATTTGAATAAGGGAAGGAGAATTAAAAGATCATTTACTAGGAAGATCAATGCTAATTCATTTAGAATTGTTGAGTCATGTCTCTGAAGGCAAATAAATCATTTATCATTCCTAGTGAACATATTGCGAAACATTTTTGCACAGGCTTTTTGCGATATACATTGAGCAACAAATGGCAAAATCATATCATACCTCTAAATATGGTCCAAAGAAATTATGCAAAAATATCAATGTTATTTCAATTTATAACTAGCAAATAGTCGAAATAAAACATTGTATTCGATTCCTTTGGTAAATACCAATATTGTTTTAACGTCTGAAATAATGGTGGAATGAAGAAATAAAATGACTATTTTATATCAGACAACTTTATTAAAATATCTGTTTAATAAAAAAAACACTAGATAATATCACTGTCCACGTCGATTAACAATAAAATTTTTAAATAAATTATATATTATATATATATCAAGTTATAACACGTTTCTACTCCAGAATTTTTAACCATTTTTGAACTCCAATGTGTAATTTTTAAGCACTATTTATTGTGTAGAACTTAATTCTTAATTGACGTCCACAGTGAGGTTTACAAACTAGGGTGTTTTTAAATTAAAAAATATTTAAATAATCTTGTCTCCTATAAAATAAGTTAATTTTACTTCTTCATTCTTTAGTAAATATTTCATGTATTAGATTGCTGGCGATAGTCGAAATGAAATAATTTTCTTTGCTTCAAATGAGTTGTGACTAGATATTGTGCGGTGTGCACAATTATCATACCTCAGCATAAAATTCAGTAGCATATAAACTTTAAATCATAAAGTACATTTCTGTAACTTAAACAATAAAGCTGATTTTTATAATGTAAGACCTTGCCCCATCCGAGTGGTCGAAATTGTCTCGGATGAAAATTACGTACGTTATTCTCTCAGCAATTTATTGAAACATAATTGCTCATACCACTCATTCCATTTGCGCAAGAAATTTCTTTCTTGCTGACCCCATACTCATTTTCGCTATTGGTGTCGGAACTTGATAAGGGACAAATAAGCATAAAGTTAATGTATCAGGTTGCATATTTACGATGTCCAGAAAGAACACAAGAAGAATTTTTCATGGCAATAAACTAATACACTTAATATGACCTTTATTTTGTGAAAATAATTTAAAATTAAGGAGCGTTTTCCAGACATATTTGACAAATAGAAATAAATAATTAGTCATAACTTTGCTAATATGAATCCACGAGAAATTTGACGTTGAATAGTAAACAATGTAACACCAAAGTTTCAAAGTCAAACTCTTCCACAACAAGCCCCAAAGGTGTCCAAGGGGTTTACGGAGGGTATAACTCTACAATTACTAGGCTTTGACATTAGATGTGGCTAACAATTCACTCTGGCCGGTGTGAACCCAGGATAGATCCGATACTCATTATACAGCAGGCTGAGTAGACCAGGGAGTCAGTTTGAAAGTTGAGATATTATAAAAAATCCTCATCCCATCGGGGATCGAACCCTGGTCATCTAGCAAGCACTTCTACTCGCAGAGTCACGCTGACTGCAGTTACGCAGTTTTACATCCCTTAATCCTGAATTTCTACAGATTCCATGGAAATAGATATCGATGTGTCCAAATAGCGCTCAAATTTTAGCTCGTTGATCATTCCATGTGAAATCAACGTAATATTGAAACATTTTCCACCACACCAACTTCAATTTTGATTAAATTTTGTATACTATTTGATATCATAGGTATTTAAAAAAACCGTATCGTACGTTCATAAAATAATTGGTTTTGAAGTTGCAAGGCTGTAAAGTTCCCAGTTTTGTCTGAAAAATTGGTCATTGGAATTTTAAAAATCGAATATGTTGCTCACCTAATTAAGTTAAATATCTGAACAAGGTCCTTTTAAACCTCTTTTAATGGGTTTCCAAATGAGTTACACCACAGCATGATTTAATCTAAAAACTTTACATTAAAATTTTTAATTTGTCAAAAAGCGAAATTTTCAATACGGACCACGACTTTTAAATTTCAACGTGCCTCAACTATGCATGTCAAGTTGAAATTTGTGTTTATCTGGTTTGGAATGACCATGAATATAATATTATAGTTCGTATTCAGTATAATTTCTTAGGTCATAACTTTATATTACAATAATATTTAATCTTGTTTTACTCCAAGAATTGTTGTTCAAAACATTAAGTAGAGGTCACGCCGAAGGTGAAGGTGTCGATAGCGTGTCGATTGAGAGTGACGTTGCAGAGTCTGGGAGCTTCATTGTGTTTCAGAAGGAGCGAAACAAAAACCTGAAATGAATCTCAGATTACGTATCGGCTTCCGAGGAAACGACGTTCCCGTGACTCGTCTGAATGAAACCGCGCACTAACATCACAAAAGTATTTTAGGAATAATTGTCTACTCAAATCACATTGACACTCGAAAAATAATTACCTATGACGCATTACACTCCGGGAGAAAAAAAACCTATGAAAAAATTATCCAGCAATGATGACCGAAATTTTTAAATCACGTTACTGATACACATTCTTAATCATTAAAAACGACATACGTATAAGTAATCTATAAATTGACAATAATGCGTACTTTTGAAATTTGTTTTGTTTTATTAAATACAAATTTGTTGGTAGTTTATTAATATTATAACATGAATCGAACTATTTTCATTCTTATCTTAGAACTGTGCTGAAATGTTTGAATCCGCCTCTGCCTTAGGGTTCTTGAACGGAATTGATGGTATGGTCCCTTGCTTGCTTCCGGAGAGTAAATTAGTTTATTGTCCTCCACGTGGTAATACGTAGTGTACTGTTTTTTGACTATAAATTTATTATTATTTATTTCAGTATTAGCATACTTTACTAGATTTTAACTTTAATTTACAAAAACGCACACAAAATATATAGCAAATATTTTTTGCACTAATATTCAGTAAAATATAAATTTCCCTTTCAAGTTTAGTTATACAAATTTTTTTAGAATCAATTATTTTTTGTTTCTAAAAATAGTAGCTGTTCATTTATTCTTAAACATGTTAATGAACATGAACTTAATGAATACAATGGCAATATTTTTAATTTTTTAAATCATACGACGAATTTTGTAAAAGTTGAAATCTTCTGCAATTCTATTTACATCTCGAATAGAATTGGATAAATTAGTCCTCGAGATTTTTACTATGTTCGGAAATAGTTTAAACTGGTATTGATATTTTTATTCAAATATTCTGTTGAAAATTTATTTTCGCCGAGAAAAGATGCCTTATATTAAAGTATTTTTTAAAATAAATTTGGTGATTAACTTCCGGGCAAAGTGCTGATGGAAAATTTTGCGATGTTCCCTCTAGATTCCTTGAAACTTACAATTTATATAAACCTAAAGGCATGGCGTGTTCAGTTTAAGGTCTCCAACCCTGGAAGATAATGTGAATGGTGAGAATGGCCCCAGGTACGAGATATATTTCACGGGTTACGTAACTGGAGAGCTACACTCAGTTGATTATTTCTTAATTGGAAAGGTTTCTCTCATCAACGAAGGAGATATGTGGCCAAAAAATTAAATTAACACTACCTATACATTTTTTGATACAAATATTTCCCTATCCAACTACTGCGAAAACAATAAAAAAAGTACGCGACGAGGAGGTAAAAAAAATATTTTCCCTAAAAAGTCTATTTGAATTTGTAATGTTTCAAAAATTATGAATAAAGCAGTTATCATTACTATTGAGTTGAGAATAAAAGAAATGTGTAAAATTGAATACCAATAACATCGATTACGTCAATATTAATCTATTCGATGTAGGAACAGATTAATAAAATAATTAGTTACACTAAAGTCAATTAATTGCAAAATTAAATAATTACAATTTATTTTGGAATTGATTAACTTAAGGAAGTTCGATGACTGATCATTTATCCACGTTTTGTAATAAGAAGTTCTAATAGTGGACTAATCAGAACATTTGACACCCGGAAAACAAAGTTATGAATTGGAAATAAATATTTGAAATTTCGTATTGNTATATATATATATATAAATATTACATTGCGAAGTGTTTAAGTCAATTCTTAAGAAACACGGATTAAAAAATACATTAATATACAATATATCGTAATTTTCACTAGCTAATTTTAGTGGATTTTAAGAATATCTTTTGGTTTTTCTTCTATATTAAAAAAAAGAATAAGAAGGTAATCACACATGTAAATGGCATTTTGTGAACATTTTTGTGAACATTTTGGAACATTTTGGGAACATCTTGTTCACAAATAATTTGGTTTCAGTATTCAAATTATGACTAACAATAGCAATAAAACAGTAGTGGAAATGCTCGTAGTAACAATTCTTCCCAAAATTAATAATTTCTGACAAACGGAGACAATATACGTCAAGTGCTTTCTTCGAATATGTATCACTTAGGTGTTTCCTTTTCAGCGTTTCCGTTAAAAGTGACTTCCACCTTAGGAAAATAACGGAGAAGCTTGGATGTGTACTTCTTCAGTTTCACAGAAACTCATGTATGTGAATATGGCACATTCACTATCATTCGACCATCGATCATCTCTGGACCAGATTACAGATTTCGGAAAGGGGAAAATATGGAGAAATTATTTGTTGGTATTGCAAGTACATTAAGAGTAAAACTATGAAAGAAGTATTTATAGGTAATTTTATATATTATTCCAAAGTTTTTGATTCCGTTATCATAACTTTATCTTCTCACTCTAGAATATATTGCTAAAATACATATAATCAAACGAAAATACTCGTACAAATACTCAATTTTATTACAAGATTTTATTATCTTTTATTACTCATTAATGTTCTTTCTTCTAGAGCTACCGAATTCCGCACCACATTCGGCATATTCATTAAACCACAAAATACGGGTACTGTAAAGTGAAAACTAGCGAAGTTATTTCCACCCAGACCGAAAAGTGTGTACAGTTGTGGAAGGCGAACGGTTGGTGTAGTGGTTAACACTCCTGCGATCAAAGAAGGGGTCCCGGGTTCGATTCCCGGCTCGTCGCCATT
This sequence comes from Laupala kohalensis, assembly GCA_002313205.1. NCBI lineage: Eukaryota > Metazoa > Arthropoda > Insecta > Orthoptera > Trigonidiidae > Laupala > Laupala kohalensis. Next base: position 356,159 of record NNCF01128851.1, on the reverse strand, counting down.
TCCACCTGACCGAAAATTATCACGTATCTTCTCCACGTGTAGGGTACACGGAAGAAATATGTACATAACATTTTTATGTTTTATTAAATACAAATTTGTTAGTATTCTGTTGATATTGTAACTCAAGTATTTATTTGTTTATTCATTTAATGGGAGTCTTTTTACCAATCTATATAAATTAAAAATAAATGCTATTCGTTGGTAAGCGCATCACTTGGGAACGGCTGGACCGATTTGCCTAAACTTTTTTAAAATGTTCATAACAGTCAGAATAAGGTTTTTACGGAAAGAAAAATTGGAAAAGTTGCCCGGAAAATTGGAAAATTCGAGGAAAACTGAAAGGAATGCAATGAACGAAATGATGTCACAGCAAACCAATCGAAACAAAGCATTTCTTTGTTTTGATTGTTCACTTGAACATCGATCTTGAATCGAAATGGAAATTTAAATAAAACACCTTCATATTCACTTTTAATGGAAGAAAATAAATCATTTGGTTGATATGAAATTCTGACTTAATTCAATTGTAACTTAAATTTTGGAACAAATCCGCATGATTCCAAGTCGATCGCATTCCAGGTACATCACACATTTCCAGCATTTCAGTGGCGCGCTGCCGATAGAATTCATCTCGCATGTAAAATTTCACTTTGGCTTACTTCTTAATATATTCCTCCTCAAATTGAATATCCATGGCCACAATCGTTAATAGATACAATGATCACTCAGAAATACGGTTTTCTTCTCATTTTTATTCTGTTTACTCATTTAAAATAACTTTTCACAAATTCACTAAACCATTACAAACAAATTTACTTAAATTTGGACAGGACAGCATCTGTCGGGTCGGCTAATATCAAAATCAAGGTTATAATCCCTCCTTTGTTGTCTCCTCAGACAATATTTTGCGTCTCAGAGAGACTTTGACGTCATGGAATGAGTCCCGAAAAAACAAGCTCATTTCACAAAGAAAAAAATGTTAATGAAAAAATAATTGCGCAACAGAAAAAGGGCAGGAGTAAACAAATTTTCTCACTACTTTAAAACAAAATGCTACATGGCTACACTCAGTAATACACAATGTTACGTGTTTACATTGAACAGTAACACTGATAAATCTCTTAGAAATACGATTTGGAAAATCACCCAACAATACCTGGTATCGTTGATAATACAAAATACGTTTTATTGTAAAACAAGCTGTTGCAATTTTTGTATGACCTCAAAGTGGATATAAATTATGTTACTTTCCAGAAACTAGCAAGAGACCATCCCGTCAACTCCGATCAAGGACCCAAGGGCAGTGGTGGGTTTAATACTTATAAAAGAAATTATTTAATAATTACGTACCGTTATCCATTTATTATTCCAAAGTGAATTCTAGCCATTATATGCAGTAAAAAGTTGATATTAATAATATCAGAAAATATTCAATTACATTCCCGTCCAACGAAAATCCGCCACTAATAGGACGAAAACGGGAGAAAAACCCGGGTCACGATGTTCCCCATCATGTCTCAGTCAGTTGGTTGTATATTTAAAAAATTATATATAATAAAAAATATATAAAAAATTATATATAATAAAAAAATAAAAAAAATTATATATATAAAAAAAGCAAACGTCATCTTTCTTTGCTTCGAGGAATTAAACTTAAGAAAAAAAACATGAACGGAAATGCACTGTATTCATTACTTTATTGTGTATTGTCCTCAATGTGGTCAAACGCAGTTTGTAACAGCTCTCTTGACCGTAAATTATTTATTTATTTATTTATTTATTGTGAGTCTAACTGGGTTGATGTTGGTATAGAACCTGTACTCATTGTAGTCAACGCTTCTTCTTCGCCATCGTCCATGAGAGTAATGATATTTGTACCTCACATTACGTTGGCAAGACATTCGATTTTCTGAAACCTTAAATCCATTGCCAATAACGGCCGTCAATTTAATGCGTTTACTGCTGTGGCGCTATTCGTTTCCTTCTGCATTGAGCGTTTGAAACGAATATTACCTTGTGTCTTACTTTGTTGTATCATCAAATTTTCTTCTTTACAGGAAATAAGTCGCTTTTGTGACTACTATTAATGTGTATTTGGATATTACTTAAATTCTCTGAAGTTGGCAATTCGTGTTAAGCAGCCATATTGCATTATTTTCGGCAAAATTACATGACTTGGAGAGTAAGTTGGTACCCTCTCCTTTTGTTTTTCATTTGTCAAGCTAACTAAAAGAATGCTAAATATCTTAAAATTGAAAAAGATATTAGGATATATAAAGAACAAAATATTTTACAATATTCAATAGCATATAATAAATCACTTTCCAGATTTCCATGACCCTTACCATGATCTTTTACGCAGAACATGAATTCAAACTACGGGTTACCAGCTTTATGCGTTTGCGAACATATTTTCTTTATAATCTGGATTACTTAGTTGCTCTGATCTATGTAGAAAATGGAAAGAGTCTACACAATTCTGTGTGCACCGAAATAATTCTGTATTTCGGACACATTTCGCAGAACATTGATAGGATAAATACTTAAGCCTCCTACAGTATCTTGAACACGTCGACTCTTTGTATTCATTGCAATTCGGTACTTTAAAAACAAGAATGGAAGGAGAATATTGCCAGGTCAAATTTTGAGACGTTCGTTTCGCACGAGAGTAATAATAACAAATAATAACAACATGTTTTCTTAAACTGTGCGCACTGAATTGAAAGACAGCAATTCTTTGGGGACTTCAATGCAAGGGTAGAACAAAAACTAAAAACAAAATTTAAAGAATGACCTTGCTGAATAATAACAATAATAATTACAACTCTAAAAGACCTTCCCATGTTATATTTAAGATACAACAACATTTTATGGCACATTAATTAGTCACAGCAAGTTAATAATATTAATTAAGTCATGTCAATGAATTTACGTGTACAAAAGTTCCAGACTCTCCAAATTAATTTATGGTGGGAACACATTTCTTAATGGTGTAGGTTTATTTTGCATAAATGAATATAATTTCAATTATCTAAAATAATCGCTACAGCTAGTGAATTCTTTATCATGTTTAGCAATCCGCAGTTGAGATATCGGGTTGACGTAAGTTTGAATGATTGATAGTAATTCTAACGACGTATCTGGAGTTAGACCTCTGTAGGAATATGGAATAAAAACATAATAATTTATTGGAATATAATATTTTATTGCAATCAAAATAATAATTTAATCTTTTTCTTAATTACTTTCTTAAGATGTTGAAAAATATTTGGGGAAAATTATTTACATTTTCAATAATTAATAAATTAAAATAATATATTAATTCAAACAAAAAAATAACGACAAATGCAATTGCCCAATATATTTGTGGAAAAATGGTACACGTGATTTTTTATGTACGAGATATACGGGCTAATTTGTGAATAACTTTGAATCAAAAACTTCTCGTTTTGTTAAGATATTGGAAGTGATTTCTACCATACTGTATTATATATGTTACCTCAATAAATATTTCCAAGAACCATGCATACTCTTTTCAGTTTAGGTTTTAACTCAATTTATCTCACGGTCACATTTTTTTCTATACGTTATCTGAAGTTTGGTACCACCAAAAAGTTATTAAAATGTAGGTATACATAGAAAAATGTATTATTTACTTTCTTGTATAAGATAAGTAATGCGGAACCGTGTTCGACACCCTGTTCGGCCGAAATATGTGAAATATTCAAGTCTGTCCTTTAAGTTTCACTCCGTAATAACCCATCATGTCTCCTTAGGGGGAAACAGGCCTCACTGAATGATAACAGATTCAATAGAAGAGTATGAAATATCAGTTACGGATAATGATAATCAATGAGCTAATCAACTTTCACATAAAGCTAAATAGTTACACGAGGAATGAATTTTTGTCTCAAAAGAAGCAATCCCCAACATAATGCAGTACAACGTGTCGGTTACATGATCGCATCATTATATAAATGTTGGTTATTGGGAGAATCAACACTGCAGGTGATTTGAAGACTCTCTTGTAATACATTTTACCAAGTAGGTTTACGTAATTGTTATTCAATATTTCGAATAAAAATTGGCATAGTATTTTCTCCGAAGAATTCCACAGGTGGTTAAAATTAACCAGTACGTGGACCTGCTATTCAAAATTAGTTTCAAAAACACCTTAGTACTTAATTGGCTAAAATGCATAGAGAATCTACAAGAAGTAACGTGAAACAAATCATGAGATAAAAAAATGTAAATTTACTTAATCATAGAAAATTAATAGTCGTACTAACAAAAATTCAATATTAGTAATACAACAATACAAACTACCATGCTTTAAAGTAACATTAATAAAATTGGAATAAAATTGAGATTAGATAGATACTCAGGACAAAAATGTAGAGAATCAAAATGAAATATGATATAAGTTAACAATTAATTCAAAAATCAAAATCTTATAACAATACAGACGATGAAACACGCCACAAAAATGCATGAGCCACATTTAGTAAGATTCTGAATAAAATACAACTAACAGCTTGCAAAATCTGTCAAATACATTCATACATTACATACATACTTACTAAGAAAGATGTACACCTGCAAAGTCTGGGGTGAAATTAAAATGAAACAAATGTACAACAATAAAAGCCTCATTAAAATATTACAATCGTAAATTTTGTATTTTATATTATAATGCCCTATTAATTAATTTTTTATGGAATGAAGTAAATGGCTTAATATCATAAATTCACGTAAACAGAATCTACGACAGAGTTAAGATATTCATTTTACGACGTGTTATTAATGTATAGATCGCGTTATTAAAATTACCAAATGTAGAAGAGAATTTATCTCATATTGTTTTACGTGAAATCAATAAATGATAGGAATACGAATAAGAATAAATATTTTACAAAAAATGAAAACATTAGTTCACTATTGTTATATAAAAATATGTGGTGAGATTAAGTAAGATATAAATTTATTTGATGACGTTATTGTGTCTAGCAATTTCAGTCGAGAATTCACGGATACTTGTGAGAATAACGATAAACATTTATGAGTGTTCATGGTAGATATGTCAAGACGAAAATTGTTTAAGTTCTACTGCAATTAACGTCCAT
>NNCF01128851.1:318656-337940 GCA_002313205.1 Laupala kohalensis | reverse complement strand
ATACTCACAGCGTTTCTCCCGGGAGTTTGGCCTTCGTCAGTTGAATCATAGTGCAATATCCTAGTAACGTGTGTTTATAAAAGACATAAACGTCACTATATTTTGTTCTATTCAATCAATTATCTATTACGCTATAGCAACTGTAATTGTTTCTACACATGATTGTATTTTGAAAGCTGGCGTTTCAATGAAGCGGAAACCTGAATTTCTTGAACTAATTTCAACGTCCACCTTTCTTTGAGCTAATTCATTTCCATTAATTCTTTCCCATGGTGACGCATCCGTTATCTTTCTTCATTTTCCTCAATGATTACATCTTTAGGCCGAGTTTTCTTTTCCTGTTTCTTCTCTTTCTTACTTCCACTACTTACGTAGAGCACACAATGTCCGACAGCGGTTCATCGTACTTTCGTGTGGTTTTCACAGATATCTTTTAAATTAGCCTGCATAACATGAATCTATTGGTTTTTGAGGATAAGTCATAAATAAAACTATTTTAAACCGCCAACCTTTCGGAATTTTATAATTCCTTCTTCAGGGCTAAACAATACAATTTTCTATAGTTAGTTTACATTAATTACTTCTCTCTGCCTCTGAATATCCACACTATACTTATGGATATACATACTTATACCATATTTATACATATGGATATTCAGTGATAGAGAGAAATAATTAATGTGAACTAATTATAGAAAATTGTATTGTCTAGCCCTGAAGAAGGAATTATAAAATTCCGAAAGGTTGGCGGTTTAAAATAGTTTATTTATGACTTATCCTCAAAAACCAATTAGTCAGTATGAATAATGGGAACCAGAATACAGAAAATTACGAATTTAAACGTTCCAAGACTATACTTCTTCGAACGATACAACACAGGAATGTACATACTCGGGCAATCGGTACGCGGATTTTTGTGTTATTATATTTATTCATAATAAAATCTTATTTTGTGTTCATATACATACATAAATCTCTTAAATTGTGTTTAACTACACCGCTAGGTAACAGATTAATCGTGTTGTGTTGAATGAAAATGGGTGGCGGGACAGAGATTCTAACTCGGGACCTCAACATTTACGCGATGGTACGTTACCACTACCTATTCCGCTCCATCGTGCTGCCTCTCTTTCTAGATTCTATCCTCGGAATAGCGCACAAGCGATTAAAGTTGGTGGTCCCAGGTATGATCCCAAGTTTCATTCAACACGATTATTTTTTTTTGGGTAGGCCACAATTGCCAACAAAACGTAGAGTATTTTAAAATAACGTGGCTTAACAATCCGAAAATTATTTCAATTATTGACAATCACAGCCGTGAAAGCTTGCATCAATATATTTCATTTCTTTTTTAAAGTTTTAATTTTTAGAACTTGGAAACATTGTATCGGAAGTCAATGATGCCGGAAGCCGGTCTCTCTTCCATGTTTTGTTCCTATCTATAGATATGTCGATGAGTGATTGAGGAAGCAAAATTGTTGGTTTACATACGCCACTGTTCATCATTGAGAAACTTTGAGAACAGACTTTCCTTGTAGAAATCCGTAAATATCTGAAGAGGTCTCGTAATACGTTTTTGGTCGATTTCTTATAATATTTGCAATACTTCTTAGGAAAATGCAAAAAGAAAGTTTTATACACAATAAACACTGATACTGAAATAATTGCGACGATTTTAAAAATTCAAAGCAGAGTTTAGGAAACCAAAAATGAAGTATGGGAGCTACTGTTAGCTGTTAGTCCACAAAAATCGTGAAATTAGATCGAATATCAAGGTAGGATAATTTATTTATATCTGATTCTTAAGACAAAGTTTTAATATTCACAAAGCTTATGAGATAACGTTGAATTGGGTCCATGGGTATAAGAAGCTTTTTGAATTACATAAAAGGTTTTAGAAAACTGAAATCGTTTTGATACCGTATCTTTCTATGTACAACTTCATAACATATATTGCTTTTTAACACATTTTGTCGCGACACTGTGCAGGTTGGTGGGAGCTACACACTCCTGGTTATTCAAATTTAAAATTGGTGAAAATTAAAGTTATCAAAAACTTCGCATACATTGCTGAAATGCTTTAACAATTCACCGAGTGAGATATGTGTTGTTTTCCATACAATGAACACAATTGTGAGAATATTCCTATCGTAACTGACGATGAGACAGTGGAATGTGACTCATGACAGATCTTTGGGAAATAAAATGAACAATTTACAAAACAAACACGATCGTCGTTTATTCTGGAGTCGCCTCTTCCAGATTCAGACGTCGTCAACTCCCACTCGTCCACTGCTCTGAGTTGTGTCCTTTTCTGGACTAAGGAAGCAGATCTTTTCCAAGGCAGAGGAAATTTCCCAAGGTCAAAGATGATATCTTGAGTCTTCCTACGCACTGTAACTGCCTCTGAAACCTACAGGACCGTGTCCAGAATCTTAAAAGAACCTACAGTAGCAAAAACAACAATGAAAAATTTTTGTTCAAAAGTTTCCATTTTTATTGTAACGTGTGTGTAAAAACTTTCTTTTCTAAATTCCAGTACGTAACGTAACTCTATGATTTATTATATAACATAAAATAAAATGGAAAAAATACTATTTTCCAAGATTTTTCTCAGAGGAAATAGAAGAAGAGTAAATATCATGACTCGTACTAGAATTTTTTTTTTACTTCAAATAACCTCGATTGCTGAAATAATTATGCTCAACATAAAAATTGATTTCTCAGTTAATGTGTTACGTCAACTGTTCGGAACAAGTTATTTAAAATCTATTGCATTCAATTAATAAAACAATTACTTTTATTATACAAAATTACAATTTTAAAACAGAAAGCTCGCATCATATGTTGTCATGAATTGTTAATAAATAACGTTCTTTAAAGTAGACAGACAATTCTCTTCTCTAAAAGGTTAAGATTCCATCGTAACCTTACGCGAAACTTAAGACTTTGATTCGTCGTTTTTAAGAAGTAATGACGAGACCCTAATTTTTTGGCTTCTTTTATCACTATAATATTTTATCTTCGGGAATAAAAAATTACCAAACCATATTAAGAACAGATACGATACGCGTCATTTTAAAAAGTGCAAACTTGAAAATGTTAAAAAATTGTCATTATGTACCAAGCATGAAGGTGCCAGAAGACAACTATGTGCAATGACAAAAAGTTCCAAGAAACAGTGAATTTACTCTACTACAATAAACATATTAATTTGTTTCACTTTTCTCTTTGTCATACAACTCTTTTTCGTTTGTATAAAACTTCCATTTGTCGACAAAAGATCTCTTCAAATCCCTGTCATCATAAAAACATCTCTATGTTGCAAGTTATCGTGATGTAGCAAAGTGTATAGTTTTTATGACGCCAGCTATTCGCTTTCCTCGTGCAAATTATATTGTATGATAAGAAATGGTAGGAAAGAAAAGATTAGGTTCTTGATGAGTTCGCTAAATCTCTCAGACATAATAATTATCATGATTATAATGTATCAGTAAAAGCAATAGTATGAAGATCTCCCGGTTTGAAAAGTTAAGTAAAAAGCTGCGTACGACTGCGAAGAGGAGAAACTAATTTACTCTCCGGAAGCAAGTAAGGCACCATTACATCAACTTCGATCAAGAACCCTCAGACAGTTGAATAAAAATAGTTAGCTACGAGTTACAATATCAACAGAATACCAACAAATTTATATTTAATAGAAACAAAATATTATTTTACACACATGTACTGTTATCAAATTTTTAAATTATTCGGAAAATATTGTTTATTAATCATGAACATTAAATAACTCTAAATTCCAGATTAATTATTACAATACCATTAATTTTTTATATATTATAGTATTTGTAGATGGAAAATGTAGCGTGCTATTGAAGCTTATCTACTTGGAGCAATAGGAGTTAGGTGGAAATGGTCATTGTTTGTAAGGTGAGCCGGTTGTGAAAAGCTACAAATTTGCTGTCCCCATCGGGAATCGAACCCGGGATGACTTGGTGATGAGTGACAACACTACCACCTGAGCCCCGGGTAGGACTCATTAATTAGATCGCTGCCCCTAGGTGCCTAGAGAACCTGCGCTTAAAAACAGTCTCTATCCAAAGGAAAAGCGGACCAATGAAGAAAGAAATAACGTAGGAATAATAAATGATATAGAGAAATAATCTTTGAATGTTAGTTGAACATCAATGAAACATTGAAACTTCGTCATGAAACATTCCAGAACAGTGAAATCGCAACCCACATGGGAAATGAGCCCGCCATAATCGTGATCAATTCTTTTAGTGACTTTGACATTCGACGCTGACTTCTCATTCAGATGCGGATGTGAAGCAAAGGCTGCTGCAGGGAACTGCAAACCGGTTGCGCAGAGACCGCGCGCTTCCACGGGCGAACGAAACTGACCCGAACCACTTTCTGGATTCTCTGAGACGACGTCGAAAAAATTCACTACCATGTGGTCGTTTTAAATGACGCGTGGTCCAAAAACTACAACACTTTGAGAAGGAATAAAGAAAAAAATTATTTCATAGAATTTTTTATCGTCGTAAGAAATGAGAAAATATTTAAATATTACTCCGCGAATGTAATTTATTTAATGAAATTTCCAGTAACACATGTTTAATTCATCAATCAGTTCTTGGAAGAACAATAAAACTAATAACATCTAAGGATGGAATCCAACTGATTTTGTAACTACTGGTGCATATACTTGTTCTATCTAGTGCACATCTGGACAAGGGTTATTATTGGTAAGGACCCGTTGATGAATTAAAACTATGTGACTAGTAATTCGATTAAAATAAATTACATTATCAAATATACCAGAGTGTAAACCATATCTCCTAAGTAAATAGATTAGCAAAAATAATCGATATTTAAATAAGAAAAAAGAAATTAGGTCTGAAGGTAAGGGATTAGATTAAGAGGAAATGACTCCTAGAATTTATCATTATATCTTATAGCTTTCGAGAGCTAAAAAATTCCAATTTATTCTTCCTTCCGTTTGATTAGATTGATTTCACTACTCATTATAACGACTCATTTACGGCAAGATTGTGGATAATAGTTATTGGCATCTAGTTGTGGTTCATTTCTATGTGCCTCTGACGAGACTAATAGCCTTTTCTTTTTTTCAAATGGATGTAAGTACAGGAAATTAGATCTGTATCACAATTTCTAGAGGATATAAATTCTGGTACTCGCCTAATATCAAACACACTTTCAGGATAAATGAAAATAGATAAGTGCCTACGATTACCAAAATTGGTTCAACACGCAGTCTCTGAACAAATCTATTATCTGAACTACAAATAATGTCAAAACATAAGAAAAACACTTTACAATTACTACAGACATGTCCTTATTCGACAATTAGAACATCTTCAAAGAAATGCTCCAATCACGTTTTTTTGACTCCGATAATCATCGAAGAATAAAGGACATTATATAATAATAATAATAATAATAATAATAACTTTACAAACTGCGTATGAACAAATGAGAGGACAATAAGCTAATTTACTCTCCGGAAGCAAGCAAGGGAACATCCCAAGGATTCCGATCGAGGGCCCTAAGGCAGAGGTGAATTTAACATTTCAACACAGTCCTAAGAATAAAAATAGTTCGGTAAATGTTATAATATTAACGTAATACCGACAAATTTGTATTGTCACACAATTAAAAAAGCACAATGACATCGGAAAAACCACTAATTTTATATGAACCACTAAATCATAATTAGAACAGAGTCGGTGGTTCCGGTGAACGAAGACTAGGGAATGTTAACGACGGATGCGAAAAAATGCCGAGCGTACCCCAAGGCACAAGTCTAGGCACACCTTCACGCACGAGGAAGAAGATCGGCGGCGTCGTTAGTCTCGGAGGATCTTGGAGACGGTTGGGGCGGTGGGAGGCAGGAAGAAGAAAATTACGGAGGTCACCCGCCACAACAGAGAAGAGGGAAAGGAAAGGCAAGGAAAGAAGGAAACAGTGGGGCAGGGGAAGAGGGCAAAGACTTTGGCGTGGGGAGGTTGGGTACACGGCCTGGTTTTATACGGCTCTCATTGGCGACCTCATCTGTCTATCCGTCTGTCTTGTTCCCTCACACGTATCAGAAGAAACACTTCAGCAGAACGTCGGTTAACACGGACTTCTTGATTCAATTTATTATTGTGGTATGATACTTGAAATGTTATCATCCATAATAATTACCGGGCATTGATATTCCTGCATTTAGGTCAAGAAATAAATAATAATAATAATAGTATGTCATTTCGCCAATGTTTCGACTATTTATTTTAGTCATCATCAGGGCTCACTGAAGAATATAAATATTCTTCTTCATTGAGCACGTTGGCGAAATGAGAATTTTGTTATCTATTTGTTGACTTAAATGCAAGAATATCAATCCCGTTATTGTTGTATGATTTTATGAAAAATAAATTTTCTATCCAGTTAAACGTTAACAAATTTTGTCCCTTAAGTATACAAATAATTTAAAAAATCCCACTTGTAAAGTTATCAATATATTGAATATAAATTTTAAAATAATTAGAGTATGTCCATAGAACCAGGAGAATGTGAGTGAAATAACTTAATTTCATTTAAGTGAAAATAATATTAGGAATTTTATTTTCTTGGTTCAATCTAATACAGAGCAATACATTTAAAATTTAGCCACGGAAAATATTTGTTGTACTTGTAATGGAGAAATGGTTTCCTTAAAATTTTCAACGCAATTAAAATATTAATGGGTGGTGATCAGTACTATATGATGGTACATGGCGTTCAGAAAAAGAGACGTGTTCTGCTGCAAGAGTGCGTGCTTATGGAGTTTGAGGTACCGGGTTCGAGTCGCGATCAGTCGCCATTTTCATCTAGCCGAAGATATATCAGAACAGTTTAAAAAGTTTCCTTATTTAACAGAAGAGAATTATCTTGACGTAGGATTGCAAAGCTTAAGAATTATTTTCACACCTGTGTCAAAGAGTTTATGTCTGATTTGTTTCTCTTTGAAGGTGACAGATGGAACAATGGGTACATTCACTGCTCATGAAACTTGCCATATCATCGAAGTCAAATTATGTTAACGAAAGTGGAATTCTTTAGGGATACTGAATCATTTGTTCAGTTGATTCTTTTGAAGATGTATTGGGTGCGTGGGGAAGAGTACGAAACATAATCTCTTAAGCGTGTGGAGCGCTTGCTCTTAATTCTTGACCGATATCACTCACGCGGCCTGCACACTGGGTGCCCACAAGGTTACCACTTGGCTCCTCCCCTACACTCACTATCACAGTGTTTCTAAAGTCTGTTCCTGTACGCCGTATTTTCCCGTTATGTGATAGCAATGCTTGCTTTAACTTGAAATACATTACTGTTTTGTTAACAATTGTGTTTTACATATTAATCTTCTATTATTTTCTCCCATTTTCTTTCTTCTTGTAGCGTATAGTTATATATTCAAGTTACATATAATTTTAAATCATAAAACTGTGGGTAAAGAAAAATATTAATGTTATTCACGTTTAACTGAAGTTTCAGACCAATGTTTCACCCATTAGCTTAATATTTCTCACGTATAATTCACCTGTTTGTTTTCCATAAGAATGATAGCATTTTTTTAAATCAAAAACACATTTAAGCAAGAGAATACATTTCCCTCGAAATATTTGATCCCTAACATTTTTTATCTTTGTGTGTTCATATCCAACACGTATGACGCTCCTTACCTCAGCTATTTCTGCTTAAAAAAATCGAGATGGATCCCTCACATTACATCGATCACATTCATACATGCCCCTTAATCCACGCATTCCGAGAAAATAAAAATCCCATTTAATAGTACGGTTAAAAATGTTCATGTAATTCCATTGAAATGTGTTGTAATAAATGTAATTTATTACACCCCAGATTTGAATAAAAAATTTGTCCCTCTCTATTGAATAGTATACCTCAAATCCACCGAATGAATTTCAAGCACAGCAACACTCTTTTCCATGAGAATTAAAATTAAAATTAACTTTTAAATTAAACCTATTAGGAGAGACAATAAACGGAATGAAACGACGTACACGGAGGTAGGTCACATTATAAAGCAGCGTGATGAGTTCACCAGCCCCTTTCTTCTACTGGTATGAATGATTACAAAAAATCTGAATTCGGTTCTTAGATACACTAAGTTATAAAAACGTTCTGAAAATATTTGCTATCGTTACTAAAGAACACTTATTATATGTTTGATTACATTATTTTACTATTTATTATGTTAAAGAGAAACTATGTTTTCGAAAGAACACTGAACACTGAGTTTTATGATGTAACAATTTAGCTTATTCGTTTGTACAGCTGAGAGTAGGTGGAAGATAAATTACTTGTTCTTTCGACTTGGTGCATTACCAAGAGGACCTCTGGTAACTTATATTACCCTTATTTATTATTATAGTTTTACATACTAAATACATTCGGAGGAATCTCATTTTAAAAAACCATTTCAACTTTTCTAACGCAATAATCTCTTGAAGGTTAATGAGATTTAAAGTAAGAATAATAGAAAAAGCTGTATTATCTTGCTGAACTATAAAAATGTTTCATTACAAATATGCGGTTACTAAATCAAATGAAAACCTGTTTCGTTATTCATGGACAAAAAAATATTATCAATATTCAAACATCATTTCATCAACAAGAACTAACTGCTTTCACCAACGTTATGACGAATGTACGTATGTGATGCTGTGAAAGAATAGTTATATAATGGCATCACATACTTCGTACAATAATAAAACATTGGTTCGTTATGGTTTTATAATAGTTATAAACATTTTATTTAAAAAAAACAAGATTATATTTTTCTTCGTGTTTTTTTTATATTTAGATGTGGTCTTACGACTCTCCTTCCTGCAAGCTTGCATAGTTCTGAACGCATAAATCATTTCAATAAAAAATAATATAATTACTATTGGCACGGAAAAAAGGAATACAATTTCTATATTGTGGACACATCGTTAAAACGTAACCACTGAATTATTATTAAAAGGTTTAATGAATGTTTTGCGGAAAGATGATTAATTTTTTCAATGTAAAGTTATTTACCTTGTACATGAGATTTTTAATAATACGGCGCGGTCTTACAGACAAAACACGTTTCTCACCATAAAATCTTATTTTTCATTGTGTGTTGGAGATCTTACATGCAACACACAAAAATGAACGGTGCGAGATGTGAAAATAAGAGCACGTTTTCAGTCGTCAGAATAATATACGACAATTGCGATTCCTTATCTTTTGCAAGTAATTTAATTCTGCGGGCATCTACATCTTCCGGCAAGGAGGTATTTATAATATTTTCCCGATATTCCCAACTATTGCACAAATCTTCATTATCAACGTCCAGAAACTTTTTTTCAGAATACAGTATTTTTCGTTGAATAAAAAAAACAGTTGCAGTAAAACTAGTCCGTAGTTACTTTTTAATTACTCCATTGTTTAATAAAAAAGAAAAATTTATACTTGAAGGACAATAATTATGCGAATACTCATATTATTATAGACAATCAATTTTTAATGTAATACTTTATTATTCCTTGAAGTATAAATATATCAAGACAATAAATTTGGAACCAATATTATATCTAAGTTAAAAAAGAACAATGCTCATGTCCACAAACATTTAATTGAAATATTTATATTGGCCTCGTATGTAGACAATTTTCATTGAATATCTCAACGTTACATGTCGCTTACTGTCATCGTCAAGTTGTGTTGAAACATTGTGACATTCAATGAAAATTGTCTATGTACAAGGTCAAAATAAATATTTCAAAAATTAAGTATTACGCATAAATATATACAGATGTATAATCAAATTAATATCAAATTAGAGATGTAATAAACATGAAAAACATTTCAGTTAAATCAAACATATTTAAGTTAAAAATTGCAGTGTTACATTATAATATGAATGAACTCAACCTTACAGAATTTGAAAATTTTTAAGAAAATTTAACGTATGCTGAAAGTCCAAAATGTAACACATGTGAGTTAGATAAAATTTCAATTTAGACATTTGAGTGAATAAAAGACAAAAGACGTGATCTTGGTTCAGTAGAACAGAGAAACATCGCACAACGGCGATTGTTATAATAACCGACTTATTACTTCGCTCCGCCAGACCTACTGACACGGTTCCTGAAGGAGTGGGAAAGATTCAGACGAGACATCATTCGCTTTCCTAGAGAAAGGGAAGCACTAAGGAAACATGTGGATTTATTTCAATAGTTCAAAGATACGGAAACAAATCTTTTAAGATTGTAAGAAGTGTTCTAACGTACTTAAATTCAGCTCCGTTCCACATTTGACTTTCAAAAAATTACGCTCAAAAATTCCCACATTTCAACTTCCCTTTCAACGAATTTGAAAGGAATAGTAACTATCTACCCCAGTTATGTATTAATGTACATACATTATATAAAGATATTAATAATTATTTTACTAACAAATTAATATATTTCTTACAATTCAAACGATTGATTACATTATTTCATTTGAGCCGTATTGGTTTTTCTACCAGATCATATTACTTATATTTGTTATGATAGTATATTTGTGTCAGATTGTACATTCGAAAAAAAATGGAAAGCAAGGAAGAATACCCCTTAGGACCACCCCATCGATTTCGTTAAAGGGTCCTAAGGCAAAGGCGAATTGAAAAGATAAGAAAACAAAGTTAGCTACGCATTAAAATACCAACAGAATACAGACAAAATTGTATATAATAAAAATAAAGTAATAATAATAATAATAATAATAGTAAACTTTTATATCGTGGTTAGGCTCAAGCCATCAGGTCTCCTCTTCCGCCTTACCATCATCAAAAAAACATAATAATACATGACAATAAAACATAAATAACAATACGTACATTAATATATTCATAAACATATACATAAATTATACCACGAAAAGGGAGGACTATAAAATTACTCTACTCTACTCTGAAGTATTAAACTAGGGATCATCCCGGTGTTAACCTTAAGCAATTGAGGAGAGAACCCGGAATGAAACCTCAATTAGGACGACGGCTGAAGGCCGAACAAATATTAGATAATATACTACAAAGCGTGTGATACACAATAATTAAATAAAATGCAAAATTCATCGTTTACAATACAATACAATATTACAACTTATCGCGAAGAATATTACATTACATTTTAAATTACAAGATAATAACTTACAAATTTATGACTTTAAATCTTCATAATATTTTCATACATTTTCGTAATAACAAAGTATTACGAAATATTATTTAACTACAAGTTACGCGGAATTTATATCGCAACTATTAAATAGCTTATAAATCGTAACTACAAAATAACTAATGCAATAATTATTACAATAGACCGCCTCCCGTACGCAAGAGCCAGGACAGTCTGCATGTAAAATCCATCTGCGAACTGTCTCTGCATATGAAATAGCACTTTCTCGTCTTCCGAAAATCCTGAAAAATAAATTCCGGATCGTGTAAACGTAACTATCGAACCGTAAAGAAATTTACGGTCTTTTCCAATGATACAGGATAATACATTTACAATATCCGACTCTCTAAAATCATCCGTAACAGAGATCATGCTTTTAGATGCACTTTCCACGGACTGATTCACTAAGTGGCAGCAGATTAATGAACCGACTCATTCGCAGAAACATGTTGGAAGTGAATGCAAATTACTCTTCGTTTGAACAATGTTTCATCTAAGTTAAATAAAATGTAGTGAAAGATACGGACTTGAATGGGGTCATACGTCGAGGAAAGGATCCCTGTCAAACCATTTCCCGTTACGGCGGACGAGTATCTGTCTTCCAAGAACTGGGATATATTTTTACGAAAATGATATTCAAGTTACAAAAAAAAAAGAAATCCTGTCTCTAACCATTAGAGCTAGATTCAAACTGACCTATATCTAATATATCCAAATTACTCAGTGAATATTTTTTTCATTTTATTTCAGTGGCTCACAGTTACAACCAAGGAATTGCACTTTTTGAAAGAAAAACGAGACATTGCATCAAAACTTTTTACGTACAAAGTATTAAAAAAATGTAAACCAATAAAGTTTACGTTTAATAGGAATAAAAAGGTAACTCTAGTACAAATTTTCTGAGAAAGTGAACAATACCTACATATATATGGGTACAAACTCAAGACTTGATAAATAGGGTAAAATAATAAAGAAATTGATAAACGTTTTTTTCGTTTTTCAAGGTAAAATATCATTAATTTTTTAAGTTTTCAAAAAGCACAGTTTTTCATCAATTATAATTATAGTTTATTATATCAAAATGAAATGTTAAGGTTATAATGGAAAAACGTTTCGGAAAATTTGAACGGCTGTAAATACATAAGACAAAAGTACACTTTTTTATCGCCGGAAGCCACTGATTTTTAAAGCGATGCTCACATCTAATGACCTTATATAACACTTTGTTTCATCTGGTTTCTCTTCGTGTTCCTTACTCTCCCTTCGTTTATTTGTAACTCCCGTCTGCACCACAATTTATATCATCTTCAGTCATTCTTTTATCTTCCATATCTTTTTTGCGTAATCAGCAAATACTTTGTTCATTTCTTTATTTGAAACGGACATGTGATAGAAATCGGTTAAATGAACTGAACAGATCTTACGGGAGATCCCATTTTCTCCTTTGTATTTAATCAATTGCCAAAAATGAGGTATCGTTACAAAAATTATTTTACCAGAAAATAAATTGACGAGTTTAGATCTTAAAATCGCTTAAAAATTCTATTCAACCACCTACATCGTCCCAATCGTACTCCTTCCATTATATCTATCCATACCTCCAATCACATGGGACGAATATGTGAGTGAATAGAATTTAATATATGTATAAACCCTGAGGAGGAAAATAAATTTTCCGAAACTTAAGCAAATACAAATTAATTTTATTTTAAGACCTAAACTCATCAATTTATCTTCTGGTATAATATTGGCGTCAATGACAAATCGTTAAAAAAATTATTTTATGCACTTCAAATGGAGTGTAATCGATTATATTTTCTCAATGCTCTTTTTCTTATAAAACCCACCTTCAAATTCAAATTAAATTCGAACGGTCGTAATGACTTATTTGACCTTCCAGCGAAAGTAAGAACACTGGAGAGGGAAAACGTGATATAAATAAACACTTAAACCGCATTATAAATGTTCAACACCGTCACAATATTTGTGTGGAGATGAAAAAATAAGAATGAATGTGGAGTGTGTCTCACTCAACTTTCTAGTTACATTATTTCAGACAGATCATAGAAGTAAACAACATACATTGCAATAAAACCATAAAAACTCAGAAAACTATTTCCAGATAAAGATAAAAAACATGCAAAGATAACGACGTTTAACAAGTTAATATGTCTAAAAATTATTTATCCTCTCGACATTACAAAGTTTGCTCCTCAACTTCATATCTGCAACAGCCCCATTGGCTGGTATACAGAAGGCGACTCACAGATTTCTGTAGTTCTACCAAAAAAAAAAAAAAAGATTAAGCTCGAAAGAAAAACATATTAAAACATTTCGAATGTAAGAGAGAACATTACATTTGCAATATTCAAATAACCCGTACATACATATTTGAAGAATAGGTAATCATTGGTTGACTTAGTAGGAAATAATAATTTTCACAAAAAAAACAACTATTTATTTATTTATTTATTTATTTACACGTTTCGGTCTCTCAAATGGGTGGCTCCTCTCAAGAAATTAAAACAAAGGATGATACAAAGTCATTACGAAAATGGACGTTTATATTCAATTCACTACAAAGATCAATTACTATAAAAAAATTATAATACGGTACCAAGATAAAGTACTATACATCACTATAAAAAGTCATCACAAAGACATTTTCATACTAAGGCATTACAATGATAAAATTTTGTCAAGACTGTAAGTTGATATGAACCGGCATCAATTTAATGTGAGTTTTATTGTACGAAATCAAACGACCCTATTTTTTATGAGCAGACATTTTTACACTTAAGCACAAATAAATAAATAAAATAACATACACAACGTGAGCCTTTTTGTGGATCATTTTCAGGCAATGGGTTAACGTCAGTTGTAATTGAAGGGTTGAAACGCTATGTATGTTATTTTATTTATTTGTTTTTTAGTGTAGATATATATCTGCTCATAAAAAAGGGTCGTTTTATTTGGTACTAATTATATATGTAGACGGAAAATATGACTAATTCTGAGTTTTATTGTTTCGCGTTTTTTCGTTAAATTATTCGTTATATTTTTTCACTTCACTTACTCTTGAAAGCCTTTCATTTGAAACACCCACTCAGCTGGTGCGCCTGTCGCTTACGAGGAGGCGCGCTAACAGCACCGACGCAATACTTGTTGGTGTGAGGCGCTCGCTGCACGTGGCATCCGAAATTCCTGCTTTACATAACCCTAGTTTCTCTATCGACGACGAGAAAGACCTCCTGTTGCTTCGTCCGCGGATACTTCTGGGCCGTTAAGTATAGGAGGTGCGGCGCACACTCTTCTCGAGTCCTCATCCTTTCCAAATATCGGGAGAGGATCTCGGAGGTTATCGCGGATGCAAAAAGAGAAAGGTCGTTAGCACATGCAGTAATACATTGAAAAAGGACAATGGGTGGGAGGAAGGTACATGTTTTGGGGAAAGAGTGTCACTGAAGACACGATTCGATAACCGAAGAGTTCGCGGGTTGAAGATAATTTTCTAGTGATTTGGCCATCGTTTATTAAGATACGTAATGTACCACGTAACATGTGGGGTCATGGGGAGATGTGTCTAGTGTCTCAACCTTACCTCACGGGACTTCCGCAGCCGGAGTATATCCACACAATATTAGTCTATTCTCAAATATTGTCTGAATAGAAAAAAAAATAGCTACCTCCTCTGGTATTTTTCATTCTTAATCCAACTCTGACACCGTACCAATATGAAACTTATCTTCAACCCTGTGCTCTGCATAGTCATAATAGACCCGGTACTCATCTTATAACTGTGAGAAGGTCTAAGAGAGTCACCATGACTCAGTAACTTAAGCGCTGTTGCTGCTGAATGGCGATTTCCGGAAGGGTAGGAATTTTTTACCACACCACAACTTCCAGACTGACTCCCGGGCCTACTCAGCCTGCTGTAAAATGAGTTCTAGGTGTATCCTACGGTCAAACCGGCCGGAGCGAGTCGCTGACCATATCTCCTCCTCCTTGTGCCGAGGCCAAGAAATTGCAGAGCTCTTCTCGCCGCGAACCCCCAGGGCACCTTGAGGGTCTATTGTGAGACAGTTTGACTTCTTGAGTAAGTGTAAGTCAGGTGCGGGGCTATCAGGTGGTTGTCGCTTGATGTTTTAGTTGTAATGACAACGTTCACAACCAACATATGACTGCAGCCTAGACACACATGAAGAAGGCTATAGCATGGCAGCCGAAACGTCAAGTGACAACAATCAGATTGCAGCAACGTCCGGATAGCCCAGCGTTCCTCCTTCCCTCATAGACCTATTCAAGAAGTCAAGGTGCCCCACAACAGGACCCGAAGGTGTCCTAGGGGTTTAGAGGTATTTCTCGGCCTCGGCGCTTGGAGGAGACGATATTTGACCCCAGGAGAGACCCAGTACTCATTTTACAGCACGCTCAGTAGGCCTGGGGATCAGTCTGGATATTGGGATATGATGAAATATCCCCACCCCATCGGAGATCGAATCCCGGCCGTCCAACCAGCAACTCGGTGTTCTATCCACTGACCCACGCTTACCTCCATTAGACCTACTCACCCTATGAGTACCGTTTCTATTATATATATATTAAGTACAGGGTTGGAGATTATATAAAGCCTAGCTCAGAGACAGTTACGTCGTCAGAGATTGAGTAAAAGCCTTTTTTGTAATTTGTTGGTATTATGTTGATATTATAAGCTCACCTCTGCCTTAGGACACATGATCGGAATTGATGGGATGGTCCCTTGCTTGCTTCCGGAGAGTCAATTAGTTTATTGTCTTCCACGTGGTCATACGAAGTTCATAATTGCTGTTTGTCAATAAATTTATTATATTATTTATTTATTTGGCAATATGTTTCTTCACAATTTAGAAGGGAAGAGTATTTAAAAAATGGATTTACATTCAACTTACGGAGTGAGGTGGATTGTGGAACTAGGGATGATAAACAGTGAGCTCATATAATTACACTTGAGCAAGAGATCGTCAGACTAGTGGTTAGAGCAATGGGTCTTCAAATCTATAGGCATGCGTTCAACCTAAACTGACATCTAGATAGTTGTCCAACTTTCTCAACACGTAATAGATTATGATATATTGAAGTTGTTAAGAACGCATTTCGAGCCAGCTTGTGAATAATCAATCAATTGTGTTACACCAGCGAATATACTATAACTCATTCTTCTGCATAGCAATTTTCATAGTTTTAACTGAAACATTCATCTTGAAGCTCGATATAAGTCCGTAAAGTTCATTCATAATTTCCCTCAAATTGCAAAAGTCTAAGCGATAATACTCGCTCTTCCATATTTTCAATACTTTACCTAAATATTATAATTCACAAAATTAATTACATTTGTTCGTTACGGATATCTTACATTATACAATTTTGAACATAATGATTCATATATAATACAATTTTTCTAACATTTTATATTTGACGAATAAATACATGAAAAGGGTCTATTAAATAGACGTAAAGGGTCGAAGATAAAATTGCAATATTATCCATTACGATAGTAGATGGAAATCTCGTCAATAGTTTTACAAGATAGCAGCATGACTAATCCATATTTGTAACTTCAAGATGCAGTCATATCGCGATTTTAGCATGTGCCGTCATTGGTTAGATGTGTAGATTGTGAATCTACAATGGAACTGAAGGAAATTAATGACATCAATAAGTACGCAACAGATCATTGTTACACTCAACATTCATTTCTCCAGATGACACAAGGTATTCAGTATACATCCATATCATTAAGCAATGCGAAAGTGAAACAATCCACACAGGTGGGGTCCGCCCTCTTCATAATCACGTATCTACTTTCAAGTGTTTTTGCGCACTGATGGCTCGGAGCTGCCAACCCCTGAAGGAGAAAAAGTGGCATCCTCCCGTGAACATGTCCTACTTCTGTCACTGTAGCCTTCGCGGAGATTGCTGCTGAGCTCGAGTAGCACTACGGAAAACTAAGAGACTAAGGACGAAGATAAGTAAGAGTTGTAGGTGACACACGCCTGCCTCGGACGAATGGAGATAAGTGGAAATTAAGATTGAGAGAATGAAAGCGAGGAGTTGAAGTGAAGTGAAAGAAAAAGACAGTGAAATAATGACGAAGAAAAGAAGTGAATGGAAGAAAGGATGAATAATTACCTATACTTCTATATCACCACACCCAGCAACGTAACGTTTCAAATACATAATAATTCATGTCCATTAATCAGGCAAAAAAACTATAGCAGAATATAGTTCTAATATCATTTAGTGCTAATTTCATGCTAGTTAAGTTCTGTACTTTCGAATTGTGTTGCTTTTCAAGCTACTGTATGTTTTGTATATCATTAATCATTACGCTAGCAGAATACACAATAACTAAGACTGTGGCAAATTCGGGAAAACCACTTAATTAGCATTATTATGTGTATATTAAGAATGCATTCTGCCATAGTTTGTTTCCTAGCTTGAATTGATATCAAAGAGTGTAGAAGAAAAATCGCAATATTCGATTTGCAACGAATGACATGTTTGATACATATTGCTGGGTATAAATAATAATCACGCATCCTCGCGGATTAGAAAGGTATTGTATGAAAAAACCAAAATAACGATGAGAGTGATTAAAGAAAAGGTGAAAGTAAAGGAAAAGAAACGGTAAGCACAATAAAGTTACAAGAGAAAACGAATACTAGGGCGTATGAAAGAACCACGAGTATAGAAGTATGATGTTGAAACGCCGTACAACAGGTATGATACACGTATCTCGCATATCAATGACACTGTGTTTACGCTATTGTCCGAAGAGATTAAATAACTAAAACAATTTGTTCGCGCTAATAAATTATCAATGGGCAAACGAAATGTCAAACACTGATAAGATCCGAGTTTGGTAAGAGGGTGAAGACTAATGAACAAGACGGCTATCGAGATAACAATGACAGGGAAAAGGAGTCTTAGAATCAAGTGATGAAAGAGATACCAATGGGTTCACCAAAGCCAAGTAGAGAGGTGGAAACAAGCAGAAATGAAATCACATGGTACAAAAATTGCAAAAGTGAGAAAACTTCCGATAGGAAATACTAATGAATAAGTAAAAGTATACTGAAAAGACATACAGCAATAGAATACTCTGATATACACAGCAATCAAATCATTAGAAACATATCATGGCCATCTTTGATGACCACAAAGTAATCTATATTTTCTTAGAAAAATAAGACTTAATGTAGTTGAATTAAGGAGTATAATTCATTGTAAAAGTTCAATAAAAATGCGTATCATTCCTAGGAGAACAAAATATATTTTACACTCCACAAGTCAGAGTAGTTTTAAATTTCATCACCATTACATTTCGTGGAATCAGTCATATTTTATATATAAAATATTTTCCAAGATTGCAGAGTTCATTGGTAACCACTCCAATTTACAGAAATTTACTTGCTTTTAACGTGGCAAGTAATGTCCATATTTTACTACAGCGTGATTGTGAAGGATTCATTGAATCATTTTCTCTGTTTCAAAATTATTACAAATTCTCTTGCTGATTGGAAAATCGAAGTGAGAAAGTAAGTAAGAAGATTGTTTCATAACATTTTAAATATTTTATTAACATTTAAAATATTTCACTTTTGATATATTTTAACTTTTATAACGCCTAATATTGAAAGTAACTAATATATGTATAGCCAACCCTTCAGACGGATCATCCGAATCTCAGACGGATATAATTCTAATTTTAGTTGATCTGTGATTTACGTCGTGAGTTTCCTCCGCTCTTCTGAGCTTCAGTCGACTAGTGGCCTTTCGAAGTGTCGTTTGTTAGACCATCCTAATGATCGCCATTTTCAAATAAGCCATTCTCACTATCCACCTGTCAGACGGATGCTCCTCATAACGGAGAGAAAGAAGATGAAGAGTTAACCAAGACATGATTTGAAAATGTGGGGCACTAGATGCAATTGAAAACCAACCCCTTCCAACCTTTTATATATATATATATATATATATATAT
>NNCF01128851.1:300282-313538 GCA_002313205.1 Laupala kohalensis | reverse complement strand
TGTGGGACTCGCCGAATGACTCAACCATACCCACTAAAATCCCTCCTGATTTACAACATCTCAAAACATTACGTATATCATTACAAAAAAAGGAAGGAGAAAGAGGAAAATGAAAGATCTAATGACCTAGCGTCGTGATCGAAAAGAAGAAGAGGTGACCAATCAAGGTCGGGAAAGAGAAAGGAAGAAACCTATCTCAAGTAAGTGGAAGTAATGCCGGACTCAGCTCGGGACCCCGTATTCGCCAAACACGTACTTACTAGATGTAAGTCCCCTGAGGGAAAGGTCATTAGAGCCCTTTTGAGTAATTGGGAACGACGAATAAGCAAACGCACTTTGCGATGTACTCACGATATTCCGAGAAATCATAGATTTAGACACTCAATAGCGCCTAGTTTCAATCTGTCTCTACTGTTATTTGATGGATTGTTCTGCGTCAAGTTTCAAAATGCATTAACAACGTTATTTAGAAGGAATGAAGGTAAAAAAAAAGAGTTTCCATTCCGTTATTGACGATAAATCGATTCTCACATAGTCGAACACCACTTTCCATCGCTGGTCGATTCTTAATTCGTATCTTGTAATTATACATATCTATATAAATAAAAATGAAATCCTGTTCGTTGGTTAGAACAACACTTGAGAACGGCCGGACCGATTTGGCTATTTTAAAAAATGTTTGTAATAGGCAAGGTTTTTAGGGAACGAAGAATTGGAAAAGTTGCCCAGAAAATTGGAAAATTCGGGAAAAACTGAAAGTTCTTTTCTCTATGGGATTTAGTATGAACTGAAGACTATAGCTCACGATTCGAACGATTCCTTCGTTTTGATTGTTGACTTGAACAGTTTCGATCTGGCAATCGAAATGTAAATAAAACACCTTCAGATTCACTGTGATTTCAAATTGAATGGAAGGAAATAAATCATTTGGTTGTCATGAAATTCTGACTCTTGGACTAATACAGCGTGGTTTCTAGTCGATCGCATTCCAGGCACATCACACATTTCCAGCATTTCAGTGGTGTGCTACAGATAGAATTCATCTCGCGTGTAAAATTTCCCATTGGAGTACTTCTGAATGTACTCCTCCTGAAATTGAATATCCATTGCAACAATCGTTAATAGATACAATGATCACTCAGAAATACGGTTTTCTTCTCATTTTTACTTTGTCTACACATTTAAAATAGATTTTCACAAAACTATTACAAAGAAACTTATTTAAATTTGGACAGGACAACGTTTTTATGGTCAGCTAGTCTAAATAATAAAATTGTTAATATTGATGAATCTCGGTAAACGTAGGGAAAGAAAACGACATAAATATTTGCCAACTTGAACGACGATAAGAGTGAAGTATTTAGAGAGTAGTGATGAGTGTTCAAATGCTAAGGGGAAAAATCTCAGGAAGTTTAGTATTGTCTTTCATCTTTAAAAACTGATTCGTTATAATATGAGAACTGTTTTTAAAAAAGTTCTCAATATCAAACTTTATNTTAAAAAAGTTATATCAAACTTTACAATCTTTTATGATCGTGTGAATGCATTTATCTGGCTTCTTTACTCTATACAATATCTCCATGCTAAAGATTTCTTAAGCTGTTAATGATATTTCTTTGACTAAACATAACATTTTTGAATTCGGAACAATTATTAGCAATCGAAACGTAAGCGTAGATAGTAAGTATTGATGCAATCTAAGTGTTATTATTGAACTAGTGATTATCCGGCGTTGGCCGGAATGTTTTTACTTGTTAGACGATCGAACCCATTCGGTCGACTTTTCGCTTCCGAGGCTTCCGTGGTAGCGCGGCTGCATCATTTCTCCAAAACGCTTTTAACGTCTAAACTCTTCGTCCAAATTTTACGACTTAAAAATGTTTTCAATCTTCGTTAAATGCGCATAACAAAGCAAAACAAAAAAAAAATTGATGATTGATTTTTTCCTTCTTGATCTATTTTTAACGACGTTTTTTCGATAACGTAGGTAAACATTCGTAGGTAGACATATGCTGTCACAGACTTCTTTATAGAAATATTTGAGGCGAACAATATTGCCATTCGTAGTTGTCACCTATCTCTAACCGTTTATGCGGCGTAAGCGAATACACCTCTTTTTCTTTCTTTTTTCTTTCTTTTTTTCGATTTCATCCACAGTTACGGGCAAAATCATTTTTATCTTTCTTTTCACGCATTTAAAAAATAAAAGTTAGCCCATGTTCATCCTGAACATCTTAACTATCTCCTTGCTAAATGTCATCTCGTTCGGTTCAGTGGTTTAGTCGCCATTAATTAACAAACAGACAGACATGATTTCGCATTACGCATTTATATATTAGTACATGGATGATTACGGAAAGCAAACAGATCGATACTGGGATGATATAATACGACATAACTAGCAGTTGTCCAAAACAATTCTCATGAACGAAGTGGAAAGTGTGTTTGCCGAAACTTCCCTTTGCCTCTCGCCCTTTGGCTTCTTACTCCACGCGCGTCCGTAGTTCCTTCTTCGTGCACCCGAGCCTCTGTTATTACGTCATTGAACTTCACTTTCCCTTTCTTTAACTCAGCCTTTATACTATTCTCTTTCAAATGACCTTCATCAGAACTACTTCACCATGTCAACAATACATGTCAATATTGCAATCAGTATTTAGTATTTTGCTTTCCTGAGCAGAATAGGTGTTACTTTGGTATTAAGAAATACTACACCACAAAATAGGAAATAATTTATTTCAATCTGTGCAATTTTAATGAAAAGGTAGGGCGTAAAGAACACAAGAAGAGAAATAATAATTGAAAATTTAATATTAAAATGTTAATTTCTCCTTTCAAACAAATTATTGTTACTTAATAATTTAAAAGATGAAAGTCATGTGAATGAAATACATACGCGCCTGATTTTTTTGAGCTAAAGTATGGAAAGGAAGACAGAGAGAACTGGCATGACCCGAGTGATCCAATCATAAGTGCGGTCCTCACCTTAATGAAGGCTTTCCAATGCTATAACACAATTGTGTTATAAACGCTATTTATAATACTAATGAAACTACATTACCGAAAATCAATATTCAAGTTGAGGTGATAAGGAAGTTTTACTATTTTCTAAGAAGATAACGAGAAAAGGGAAATAAGAATTACAAAAAATATAAATAAACTCGAAGTGAAAAAAGCAAAAGTTACAAACTGCGAATGACCACTTAGAGGACAATAAACTAATTTACTCTCCGGAAGCGAGCAAGGGACCATCCCGTCAATTCCGATCAAGGGCCCTAAACCAGAGGCGGGTTTAACATTTCAGCGAGTTAAACATAAAAATAGTTCGCTAAGTGTTACAATATTAACAGAGTACGAGGAATTTTGTATATAAAAACACAAAAAAGTCATTTCACAAGTACGTATTATTTAATTATAGATTATACGGAAAATAAAGCTCGTAAATCGAAACTATTAAAATAATTCTAAATTCGATATTAATTATTTAAATAGACCGCCGTCCCTATGCGAGAGCCCAGAGAACTTGAAAAGTTCCTGTTTCTATGAAAAGGTCGCAACCAATGCCATCAACCTTAAAGAACCGACACCTCATAGAATATTTTGTAGTTTCCATCAACACTGAGACCTGCAAAGGCCGCTTTGTGACACGTATCAACCTCACGGCACACATTTTATTGTAATAATATTCATTTAACTGCACATGGGCAGATCTTACCCGGTGGCAGAATATAAGGAATTACAATTTTTTATATTGTTGTATTTGTAAATGGGAAATGTATCATGATATTGAAGCTTATCTACATGGAGCGATAGGAGTTGGGTGGTAGGCCATTGTTAGTAGGTGGACCGGATAGCTGGGTTTACCAACAACTTGGCCCATGTGGAGGGGTTAGTAGAAGTAGTTATTAATAGTTAGAGTTATAAATATTAGGAGGAGCTGGATAGAGGAAGGAAGGTTTGCTTTTGAGTAGTCACAGCTCTATGAACTGGGACATTGATGTGAAAAGCTATAAATTTTCCGGTTCCGGGAATCGAACCCGGGATGACTTTGTGATGAGCGACAACACTGTCACCTGCGCCACCGGTGGGGCCTTATTACAATTAAATATTCCTAACGCATATAACAGTGCAAATAAATTAAAAATTGTTAAGTAAAGGATAAACTAATTTGAAAACATTAAATACAAAAACGTGTGACGCTGAAATAATAAAAAAATAATAATATTTACTTATTGGATATTTTACGGCAGATGATCCGAACATTTGATTCCCTCTCTAACTGGCGCATTTCTCTCGTATCACTTCACTACCAGCCTGTTCGCATCACCCCTTCTTTTATGATAAATTTAGAGAATAGTTCATCTAATTAATTATTCAGTAAAACAATTCCTTAATTGAAATTTCAATTATGAATCGTCTTCCCATTGAGTCGCATCTGTTCTTTTGTTTGTTTCTTTTATGATTGTTTTGATAAGTGATATGTTTATTGTTGTTTTTTTATGTAAAACTTGTTGTTCCCCTAATGAGGACTGTGTCCACAGTCGAAACATTGTTTTTGAAATCGTGTTAAACAAATTTTAAAAAAATTATATTTTAAAAGATTGATCAAATAATAATGAATGCAGTTGTGAGCTAAGAAAAGTATTGTAATGGTTTGAAACCATTTTATTGCGTCGTAAGATCTTGTCAAATTATCGCAATGTCGTTTATACCTTTAACTTCATAATGTGCGGTACATTATACATCGTGATAATTTCCTACATACCTGTAAATTCGTATTGTGTGATATCCTGTACATTATAATACTTTTGATTGACTTTTTATGTACTGGGCCTAAAGTATTTACAGAAAAATCGAGCACAATAAATCGATCATGATATCAATAGAAGACGCCATGAACTACCAATATTTATTTAAGTTAGTTTTGTTCGAAAATTGCGCCGTTTAATTTTGGGATGTTTTCTGGGTGATGTTTTTTATATGAAACTTATTAAATATATCTACTAATTAAAAGTAGCATCTAATATTTAGACATTCTTTTATGTTTATCGTGAGGGTGACATAAGTCAAAACGTAACATTATAGATCTAGTCGTGTATGATACCATTCCTTAATATTTCACGTAGTAACTAAAAAATCTCTGCTAGAAAACAGAGTGAAATCTGCTTAGTTAAAAAACAAGAATTCGGGAAAAAAATTACTTAAAGAAAAAACGGACACAAGAAAGTAAAAGTCAATTGTCATTGAAGACAGAATCGATTGTCATTTCTTGTGATCGGAGAGCGTGACAAATACAAAACAAAAGTAGTAGTATGAACGACTGATTTTTGAAAAAAATAAATTCTGCAAATATTATTCTTTCCTCCCATTTATCATAAATAAACATTTTGAAGTTATCCTTCGTTTTATCTTATCGTTAGACGAATAACTAACGAATTTCGTCTAATGTAAAATGTACGTTAAGTTACTGCAGCGCTAGGTAAGGGTTTCGTAACAGTTAATTTGAATGATTTATGTACTCATCCTCACCATTATTATTCAAACAGGAGGAAAATTATGTTCGAATCGTGTGAATTATCAATAAAATATTTATGAGAGATAAAACCTGTACGAAATAGTCCTACATCATTGCATCTGCATTGACCCATAGATAAGTATCGTGACTTTCATCGCACAAGTAATGATTCAATAGAACTCTTACACAATAATTCCTGTTCAGATAAATGATAACGCATTCTTCATGACGCGAAGGGGACACTTCGTAATTATAACAGCAATGTATAATTTTAATGTCAGCACTTATGAGATATGTTAGAAACTTATCAACCATTAATCAATTCAATGCTTATTATCACAGTGAAGTATCAGACAGTATTATTACCAGAGATAATTGACCCTAGGCGAAGAAGGAAATCTGTGTGAAACGAAAAGTAAGATTGAACAGTTCATAAAATGTAAGACAATGCTCTCAATTCAAATTAGAAAATAAATCTTGAATTACACAGAACTCTAATTTGCATACCCCGAATGCAAAAGCCAATCAAATTATTATCCAACAAATTTTATAATGAAATATGTAAAAAAAGGTGAGTATATTACATTACTAATATGAAACATAATTTATCAAATATACAAAGTTCTCAAGCACAGATTTGTAGTAAATCTTTAGTAGTATTCTCATGCCACAGAATAATATTGCCAATTTTAAGAAAGATTTATTTTTCTCCTAGGAAACATAGCAGGTAAGTAAAATTACGAAGCAATCTCATAATCTTATAATAAGGAGAAAGATGCAACAGACAAAATGTCTTCACAACATGTCGTTTACAGATTTTTTGTAAAAACTTTTACTATATTGGACAGACTAAACGTGAATTACAGACACGAATTAAAGAACATGAACGCAACATAATGTTATTTCAAGTAATTCAATTGAGTGGGAAAATGTTCAAATATTAGATCGGGACACTATCCATTGAAACGGCACCCGTATCACCCAACCAAGCACAAATATTGTAAAGAGCAAGTTACGAGACAACACTCATATTTAATAAACATATACACCACATTGCACTTAGGTACACCTCATACCCCACTGTAAAATTACTGGACACAACTAAAAATACCTCTCACTTAGAAGCATTATTATACCGGTTTTTTTTATGGAGAGTGTTATTATGTGGTATTTGAATGTAAGTCTTGGAAGCAGGAGAGAATATATATGACTGTGTAAAATTTGCTGGGATCTGGTGAAGGTAAAGTTCGTTATCGAAACGTTGGAAAAGTAATGATAAATAATTTGGCAAAACCGGAAGAATTTTGTATGATAATTTCCTACGACTGATGGCATCCTTACAGAGAATGAAAATTTTCTACATACAATTTTATCAAATTCAATAAAATATTTCCTATGCGAATATTCGCTAAATCTACTCGTACGAATAACTTCAGCGAAACACGTCGAACTGAAACAAAATAAATGGGGGGTTTCTCGATACATGCTCTAGTGATTAATTTCAGTCGGTATATTAAGGAACCTTGCAAATCTTTCGCTTCGTAATTACGAGTGTTCGGCAGAATTCGGTAGACGTTGCTCCGGGAATTTATTTTATCGTTGAAATAGCAGACAAAGCATCTGGTGAATTACCGGGAAAACCCTTGTTCTCATGTTCACTATCATTATTTCCTGATATATAGCCCACTTTATCCACCATCCGCAAGGTTATGTAAGAGGAAGAATTTCTTCTTTGTTCCGTAACAACTTAACACCCGATCATCTGCACACATGTACACAGTTTACCATGAAAAAGTTTCTAATCCTAGTTGTACTGGAATTATTCTTCCGCGTATATAATACAAATTTCACAGGAAATCTTAAATTGTAATTAGTATAAACAAACAGCGTTTGAACATTCTAAAATTCGTTATTTTATTTATTTATGATAATATCACACAACAAATACAGTAGTTTACTATGAACTTAAATTTAGAATATTATGAACTTAAATATAGAATATCCAGATATCATTTTTCAGTTTAATAAACTTTACTGCCGTAGGTTTTTTTTGTTCAAAACTAGGATACTAGAACATGACAAATAGAAATAATTTTATATCGCTTTGCATGGAACTTTAATATTAAATATGTATAATTATATATTGAAAATAATACAAGGAACTAAACTAAATATTCAAAATTAAGAATCCACAAAAAGAACAAATTCAGCTTAAAGATACTCAATAAAGCCAATTGCGTTGTTCACGCATACTCTCATAGCCAGGAGAGTATTTATTCATGTTGTTTTATGCATAATAGTATTTATGCATAACTTATAGTGTATGTATGAAATGAAATAAAATTAAATTTTATGTATTTACCATTTATAGTGTCTTTAAATAGGGTACCAACAAATCTTTACTAGATCGGTATATTCGTCGAGCACCATTGGAAACCACGAAAAACCAACGACCACAACATGGTTTTTCAATGAAACTAAGTAAAGAAGAATGTTTGTCCCATTGTCCTTTAAACAAATCTAATTTAATTCCAAACTTGATAAAAATTTACACCCTCGAACTTCAAAAAAATAAGAGTGAATACTGTTCACTCAGGATTTCAAAAACACCCGCATCTTCCATTCCAACTCCTTTACCGCAAAGTTTTGGTAAACGTAATTCTTGATGAAATTTTGGACAATTGACGTTTAAAAAAGGACAATTGACATCAATAGACAATTGTTAAAAAGAGGACGACAATAAGGTCAAAATTTTGGATTTTAGTCCAAATTTATCCTATTGTCGAAAATTGTCCAAAGTTTGGACTATTGTCCAATAGCACTATGGTCCGATAGCACTATCGTCCAAAATTTTGGACAATGACGAACAATTGATGTTCAAAAGAGGAAGGCATCACGTACCGCGGTCGCTACAATGTTGTCCGCAAAGAAATATTTTAAACTACCTTAAATTAATCAATTTTTTACGTCACAAAATTAGAAAGAAGAGATAAGCAATAACTCGAAAAGAACTCCAGCGTGATGCGAGTGCTGGTCGCGAACCACGAATACGTTACGAGAAAAAGAAGAGAAAACGTAAAAACAACAACCTCCGTCAATCCACGCGAGCGTCCTGTGTCTCGTGGAGAGGTCAGCGAGCGCGTGTGGAGTCTGGGTACTTGAGCGGGGAGGATGCGCGTTGAGCAACGTGTTGGGCGGGGCTTTCTTTGTGACTTGGTCGGTGCGGTGCGGCGCGGCGCTGGACTCCGTTATATAACTCCCTCGGGCGGCTTGAGCGATGGCAGCGATGGCAGCGATGTAAGGGCCACGAGGACCGCGGAACGTAACGCAGCGACCTCCAACTCCCGCTCCACGTGAACACCCACCTGCCATCTCCTTACTTCACATTACGTGATATGTTTAAATACGCGCAAAAACCATTTTTGGAATAAACGGAAACCAGTTTGATTAAAATACATTAATTTATACAACACACACACGTACTCGCGTAATTGTGAAATAATATTTTTGTGTTTTATTAAATACAATTTTTTTGTATTTTGTTGATATTATAAATCGTAGCTATATACTTTTATTCTTATCTGACGAATATATCTATATTTTTAATCCACCACCGTCTTAATCGGACCTGATGGGATAGTCCCTTGCTTGCTTTCCGGAGAGTAAATTAGTTTATTGTCCATCACGTGGCCATACGCAGTTTGTAACAGCTTTTTTAACAATAAATTTAGTTATTTACGTAGTAGTATTGAATATTTTTTTAAAGTACATTGTTTGGTATATTAGTAACTGATTTTATAACACGTTTACTCAATACATTTAGAGGAGTCAAGAAACTGACTACAAAAGTTGTTATAAAAAATACCGTATATTAAAAAAAAAATTTAAATTATACTACAATGCTTTAAATTGGGTTCTCTGAAGATGTTCCAAGAATCATGTTCATTGTTTTGTTCATTTATCTATATTTAATTAACATAAGCCACCCAGGTATTCCCATACTTAACACAATTTTTTACCCAATGCTAATACAAAACACCAAAACATTTTCAAAAATGTATTGGTATCACTGGAGGCGACTTTGAATTCTTTACATAGTAATATTTCAAAACATAAATGGATATGATTTTTCCATTGGTTTATGATTTATGATAAAAAAAATTATTTTATTTCTTGAGTAAGTCATTTTCATACATTACATTATACACAGTTCGTAAAATAAAGATATAATAACACCCACTGATTTACTCGTGTGATTTTCGCGGTTGTTAAAAAATCATCCACATCATATCTCAATTGATATTATTAATTATATTTATATACGTCACTAAAATTACAATCCCCCCTTTCTATGTCAAATGACTACGGAAATTTTTAGCATTATAAACTTATAAGTAGACTTTCTCTCTTTGACAATACTGGAGAGAAAGCGATATATGAAGCATAGCGGGTTGCGTTCATGGCCCTGAACGATTTGCTAGTTCCGCAAATGTGCCAAAATTAACTGTATAAAATACAAAATCTCTGGAAAGGAAAGGATCGGATTGCAAATTAACCAAATGCAGACTGTAATGGGTGGAAAGGTGTGTACTATGGTAAGGATTATAGCAAATTTTCGTCCGTAAATCTAAACTAATAAATGTGAATTGAACGTTCTATCTGGAACATAGAAAGCAGATGAACTACTCTAGGGTTTCATATGAAATTTGTCAGGACTCGTATCAGAATGGTTGGAAGTTCAATGCAAAGTGAAATTAATAATTATAGCACGAAAGAGCAAGATTCATTTTAAGTTACAAATCTAAGTAATAATGCACTAAAACAGAATGAAAACTAGAAAGAAAATAATCTTCATTCATATCACCAAAACATTATTCGTTCGTCCCTTCTTTACTAAGCGTTCTGTGCAAAGCTAAGTCTGTTTCATCACTCCTGTTTTCTGCATAAATAATATGGTATATCTGTGAAAGTTGAATTTCGTGAAGATATGAATGTATCCTCCTCGAATTTTCTTTCCGGTCTCCAATTGATGCATCAATCAAGAGTCAAAAGATGGCTTCTTCATAAATATACGCGATAGAATTCATTAATTTTTCTTTTCAGTTGTTAAAGTAACATGAAAAATGTGAGTGGCTACAGAGCATGTTCAGACTTTCAATGTGTCCACCGCTCTAAAATAAATCATGATGAGAATGTAAAAGTCTCTGTAAGCATGGGGATTAGAGAGGATAAGACTTGTAAGTGGAGATGCTTTGTAGAAATGTATTTCACAATATTGAATGAAGGTGGAGTAATTGAACAGTTAACTTCAAGATTATCTCTGGCAGAACATAGAAAAAAGGAAATCTGTCATAAGTACTACTAACAAAATTAATCGATTCTTGATGTTTATCGAAGACCTCGAAAGTATCAATTTTTATAGAAGATTTCTGGATCAGGGGTTTCTCTGGTTTATAAGAAAAATTACTGGGAAAGGCTTGGGGGAAAGATATAATATATATTAAAGCGTTAACAGATAATATAAAATAGAGAAACAAATAAAAGTCACTCACACAATGGGCGAAACGTTTCGGCTGTCGCCAACATAAGTTACTTGATCCGAAACTTCTAATACATAATCTAAAAAAATATTAAAGTTAATGAAATAAGAAAGTAAAATATAAAAATCATTTACATATTGGACAAAATGACCTCCGCATTCAGCTTCCTCAGTGACGTCACGGCGAATACCGAAACATTTTTGTCCAATATGTAAATGATTTTTATGTTTTACTTTCTTTTTTCTCATTGACGTTAAAACATTTTAGGTTATAAAAGAAAGTAGTGTCGCTTGATTTTCAACTCTGCAGAAATCATTATTTAAGAAATTAAATTAAAAACATTTTATTACAGGAAATTGAATGAACAATCTCTAAAAGGTATTTGTATAAAAGAAACTATGACAATGTCATTGGGGCAATTTTTTGTCCGTTCACTAAATGAACGAGGATGAACATAAAACATCGACCGTTCACCGAAGTGTTGATCCTCTCCGATCGATTGAATGGAGACGGTCCGATTCCGTGATCAACCGTGGAGTAACTTCGCTGATAACTGGGACAAAACTAACACCGCGTCACACGCCGGTGTCTTCGGTCGCTGAATGCGGAGACCGTTTTGTCCAATATGTAAATGATTTTTATATTTTACTTTCTTTTTTTTTTTTCACTAACTTTAATATTTTTTTTAGATTATGTATTAGAAGATTCGGACAGCGCATTCTGGGACTCGCTTTGGGAAACTAGTTTGGAGAGACAGAAAAGAGGAATACAGAAGTCGCTTCGGACACTTTCTAAGGCAACAATTTGCGCGCAAAGAAAACAGGATGTGGGTTGTTGAGAGCACTAATTAGAATTATGATTCCGTGCCATTAAATGTTTTCGCCGAGAAATTCGTTTTGTTGGAAGTATAATTCGTGACTTAACCACGTAAAGTAATCAAAGACTCACAAAACGAAGGATACTAGATAATTCTTAAGAGTAACGAATAATACCACACAAAATATTCAGAATATCGGAGAATTTGTAAGCAATCCATATTATCCTACATCGTAATACTGATCCCTGAAATCCACGCATTTCATAATTTTGAACGACTCTGAGATGGATTCCGAGATTCAGACAAGGATTAACGAAACTAATCCAGTGTAAAAACCAAAGAGATAACTGGACCAGGAAGTATTTGGAAGTGACCTACTTCAGTTCTAACCTCTATTTTAGTGTCTTCAGTATTTATATTACAAAATTACACCTGAACATCACATTTCAAACTTAATTGTTTATTGACAACTCCAGAAAAAATTTAAAAACTACAATATTTCTGGTAATGAGATGAAATGCTAGAAAATTTGGCAAATATTCAAANNNNTTTTTTTTTTTTTTTTTTTTGAGACTAGATAATGGAAAAATTATCATACAATCGCCAGCAGATTGATACGTTGATAAATTTTAATTGGATATGGTAGGAGGTGATCTGATTATCGCCTACCCCTGGCCGAGTTAGTGCTTGATCATCCATTATGCTGTCTTGAATGTAGGATTTGTTTTATAAACTCCTTTGATTAATGTACGTATTTCATCATTGTCCTATACGAAGAGACACTTAATTTTTGAGTCTTTCTTAAGACTTGTATATACTTATAAATAAGTAAATAAGGTTATACTGGCCATACTTCATGAAACTCTGGTAACCAACATTTCGTGAAACCAAGTATATTAGTGCACAGATGGGATCTGGGATACTAATATTCAATACACATTATATTTTTAACAAACCAATGACATTCATCAATAACAATTTTTACGCATAAAAATAAATCAAAAAATTATCGCAATCAAAGTATGAAGAAAAAAAAATGCTCGCCATTCCACACTTTTCTTGAGGCGACAAGTTTTCCTCTGGCGAGAAAAGTACGAATGTGAAATCGTGTGGTGTGTCTCATCCTCCGCTTTCTTCGTAGCACGAAGACAGTGGTCCAGGCACGACAGGTTAGATCACAAATCGAACCGCTCATGTCAATCCAACCTTGTCATGGGATAAACTTCTTGTAAAAGGGTAATAAGAAACTAAGTTCATTTGATGTGACATTACTGACACTATCTCAATGTTATTCAAAATGATGATGATGATAATAATAATAATAATAATAATAATAATAATAATAATAAATCTATTGTCAAAAAACAGTACAAACTGCGTATGA
>NNCF01128851.1:271297-299607 GCA_002313205.1 Laupala kohalensis | reverse complement strand
TATTCAATTTCATAATATCTTTTATATTCTTGGGCAGGGAATTATATAGAATGATTCCCGAATGATAAGGTCCTTTTTGGCAAAGAGTGGTTGACACTCTAGGGCGATGAATATTGTTGATTTTGCTTCGAATAGTATGATGCATGAATGATTTAGAACCTTTTACACAGTTCATACTGGACTCCATTATAGAGAAGGATGGTACGAGTGAGTTATCACTTTCATCTCTCGTCAGCACACAAACTAAGGGGATCCAAAAGATGTGCTCGTCTACAGGCCATAAAAGATCTATATTTTAAATCAATTATTTGGGAGAAGCTAAAAACAGTTTTCGTATTTTTTCTTGTAACAGAATTCGTACTTGGAGACGCAAGCAAAGCGCGTAGCACTTCTGTGATACGTCATCCTCTTAGATGAGGTCCGAGTAATGTGAAGACATCATGTATCCAAGATCAAAATATGATTAGCTTCCCGGAATAATAGGTTGACGAAGTTTATTTATTTTGTATTTTTTCAAACAATTATTTGAACCAAAAGAAAAAGAGAGGTATTAAATGGTATTCGCACAAAAATTTTGATGTGCCGTTACAACAAAATTGAACCTTTGCATGTTTCCTGTTTTACAAAAATCTCAGTTTTCTGGTGGTGGTTTGTGTCCCAACGACAAGCTCGACAATGTCGAGTAGTACATTTTTATTAATTTTATACCATTCATATACTGACAGATGAAAATGAATCTTGCTCACTCCCTAATCATATAATTTATACATTGTATTGTGTATCTTTATCCCCATAATGATTCATCCATTGTACATGGTTAAATTCGAATCTATTTCATAATTTACATTTGAGTGCAAATTTGAACGACTGAATTGGTAGCAAAACATTAATTCAAGGATGAACTTCACTTACGGATCGGTTGCTTCCCGATTTTCTAGATTTAATGACTTAATTGATACATAATTGTTGCTGTATTACAACATAAGTGATCTTTGACTTCGTGTTCGAAAACAGAGTGGAGGGAAAAATTAAATTAAACCAGTGGTGAAAAACCTTTGCACATACTTTCTCATATAAGTTTCTCCATCTGCAGCATAGAGTGACAAAAAATATTGTAAAAGTGCTATGTAAATGTAATTTCGTTGTGGACAGGAATAGATGTATTTTCGTATCTGCAGTTCGTTTGCTGTCCTCCTACGTACTTTTATCATTCTTTCATTTCAGTTCTTTCTTTCATATCTTTCATTTCAGTGTACGAAAAGTGTATTCTACGTCTGCTTGGTCCATTTACCCTGCTAAATATTACTCAAGCTTCTTGAAACAGTAAACTAATGTGTAAGTGTAGCAGACACTGCGTCTATTTTACTGCGTCTATTCCAAACTTTGAAGCGAAATATCGCTAATACGGACGTGATGCATACGTTTCAATTTCAATTTATTGTCAAAAGAGCAAAACTTACAAACTGCGTATGACCACGTGGAGGACAATAAACTATTTTACTCTCCGGAAGCAAGCAAGGAACCATCCCATCAATTCCGATAAAGGGTAGATTGAAAAATTTCAGCAAAAATTCCTAAATAATATAAAAAGTTAGCTACGTTTTATAATACTAATATAATACCAACAAGTTTGTAATTTAACACAAAAAATATATTTTACATGTACGAATTATTATCGAACTATAGATTATTCTAAGTTTAGTTTACAAATCATAAGAATTGAAATAACACTAAATTCACGATTTCTTGTTTCAATAAACGCACTCCTAGACAAAAGCGTAGACGTACTAATTGTACCTTACGTGCAAAAAAGTTAAGCAACATCGTTGAAGCCGTTTTTTAGAAATATTCGAAAGAGTACTGTTACCTTCATGTGAAGTACCCTTTTAAAGTAAAAAACATTAGAGCACGTGCATCGACTACAGGTAAATTCTACTGTAAATATGAAATGTGAATAAAATTGGTTCATCCATTTACACAGAATCGCTACACACGGACGTTAGGCCAAGAACTACTTTTTCTTAATCTGAAATACCCAAAACGTCGAAATCTGGCTTTCGAATTTTTTCACGATTACAAAACTTTCTATATACTACGTATATGAGAAAGTAAAAATTTGAAAATGAGGTGTATTGTATAAAGCTAAATGTATGAAATGATTGTTCCAGGGCGAGCACGGACCCACAGACATGGCAGGTCTTGTGCGACTGGCGATCGATCGATATGTGAACATCGTGGATTCAATTAGTGGTGAGTACAAGAATCAATTATACATTCATCAAAACACCCTTATTTTTTTTACCTAACATATCAACATGGAGATAATACTTTTTTAATTCAAAGAGACTGTTTTCCAATTTGTGCAATTTATTTTAAACCACTGACACATATTTATATATGAACAAAATAATGCAATCCCCTTAACAGAGCATATTTTCCAGGTTGAGTTGCAAATAAATTCAAACGAGTCACGAGTAATCACAAATAAAAACTCGCAATATGGTAACAACACTCGGAGTATATAATGGGTAAATTCCTCTATTATTACAAAATTCTATTAAACTTGATATGTTAGCGTGTTTGGGCCAAATCTTGCAAGTGAATTTGAAACCAATTCCCCCCCAACTGATTGAGCTGAAATTTGGCATATATAAACCAGTGAATTGTAAAGAAAATACATATTTCGGCAAGTACATACATACCAACCAATAACTATCCTATGAAGTTAATTAGTATTTACTTTTACGAACATTTTACGTGACAAGCTTTTGGAAGACAAATAATTCAACAAAAAATATTAAATCATTTTCAGCTATAAAACATAATTTTTATTAGGGTCTACTCACGTGAAATGTGTATGGAGGAATAAGTATTTGCCATTGCATTACCTTAAGACAAACCTAAATTTATTTGATTCGTTTTAGTGCATTGTGAAAATACAAGTTTGTTTTTTAGTGTTTTTTATTTATAATTTTTATAACGTCGTGGGTTATATACAATCAAAACTCTGTCGAATTCAAAATATTTTTATTTCTCACCCACATTTATTCGTTCATTTTTTTCAATGGAGTTGTTGAAAAACTGTTTCATTCTATCTTTCCATGTTAGTTATCAGATTATTCAAATTCCATATACGTAATACAAAATATTTACTTAATAATTTGGGAGACACACTGTGAAAAATTTCGCCGTTTTCACTCATAATTGAAGGAACTACTTAAGCATTTAAAACCGGACAATTACACGACGCACTACTCACACGCAATTATACATTCAAAACTGCGGGAGTCAGTGGCATAGCTATGTGACGACACGTTTGTTTCGCAAACCCGGTTTCAGAATCTTCACGTCGGTTAATTTATTGAGCTTCCTTATACCGACTGTCTTTAAGAGAAATATTGAAACTCCTTTTATACTTGCGGGCTATTATCAGCTAGTTGACGGTGTTGTCAAGTAGTATCTCTCTTTGTTCTTCAAATGTAGACAAGTTTGATCACTTACTAGCGTACGTAGAAATAAAACATTAAAATATCTGAAATCGGCGTAAATAAATAGAATAACGTGTACTAATTGTGGTTTCAACTTTAGAAACATACCTCATCGGCCATTCACATGGTACACTTAATCGAAATTTTCATCCCAAAATGTGTCAACGCCATTATCAATACCTACATCTGTTAAATGTAATAAATGTTAGGCATTGTATTGTAGGTCAGGTATGTAGCTATAATTTAGATATTGCGTCATTGACGTGTTATGCAAGATGTTTAACTCAACTTCCGAGTGAACAACTTCACAACTCGGGGACCGAAGTTTGTATCTCTTGCGACGGACCGAGATTCGAATCCGGGACCACCTGCTGTGGTCGCAAGTGTACTACCACTGCACCACCCGCCTCGACTCCCAAGACCGTACACAACATCCACCTGACCCGTTACACCTGTTCCTGCAAACCTGCGTCACACACCGTGCAGGGGATAAGTGACCACAGGTGGTTCTCTATGCTGGGACCACACAATATGTGAGATGATGTTTCACCACTCGTCTCTAATTGCTAATAAAAAGAGGCATCTTTCATTCACTAATTACATTTTGAGAGATTCATTTTATAACTCATACAAATCATTCAAATGTACATAAATTGTGATTGATTCGTTCACTCTATAGTCAATCTCCAGATTCGTTCACTCGATAGTCAATCTCCAGATTCGTTCACTCGATAGTCAATCTCCAGATTCGTTCACTCGATAGTCAATCTCCAGATTCGTTCACTCGATAGTCAATCTCCAGATTCGTTCACTCGATAGTCAATCTCCAGATTCGTTCACTCGATAGTCAATCTCCAGATTCGTTCACTCGATAGTCAATCTCCAGATTCGTTCACTCGATAGTCAATCTCCAGATTCGTTCACTCGATAGTCAATCTCCAGATTCGTTCACTCGATAGTCAATCTCCAGATTCGTTCACTCGATAGTCAATCTCCAGATTCGTTCACTCGATAGTAGATCGTTACTCAATCGTTCAGTGGCATTGTTGTGAATGATTCGTTCACGCGTATCATAGTTGTGAATGATTCGTTCACGAGTATCATAGTTGTGAATGATTCGTTCCGGGATAATCGAGTCCAGGACGATTCTTTCACAAGCGAGAGTTCGTTATCGTGTGTCGAATTCTCAATTATTTGTTCATTTGTACACGAGACACGTGACTGATTTGTTCATTTGCACCTGAGAGACGCGTTAGTAATTCGTTCATTTGCACACGAGAGAGGTGTTAGTGATTCGTTTCCTGGTCAGTCGCAGCACGTGGGTGCATAGTAAAATGTTGGTCACGTAATGACGTCACTTCTACAAAATACGACCGAACAACATTTGAGAGCTGAACAGACACTCCCCATGCGCGGCAAGTAGCGAGCACTAGAAGCAGCAACGTATCCCAGGCAACGGTTTGGAC
The DNA here is from genome assembly GCA_002313205.1 of Laupala kohalensis. NCBI lineage: Eukaryota > Metazoa > Arthropoda > Insecta > Orthoptera > Trigonidiidae > Laupala > Laupala kohalensis. The sequence goes on along the minus strand of NNCF01128851.1, from coordinate 294,653 downwards.
CAGTCCCGTACTCTTGGATTGCTGGCTTCCCTTTCGTTGGGGCGGCTGACCTCGTTGCCTACTTGCTTTCTCCGCCTTTCCCGACGCGACGCCACGCGACGCGAGAAATACGCCGAGCAGAATGAATGGAAACTAGGCATTTGAGATCAGAGTCTCCCAAGTGACGAATCATTCTCATACCATTGCAAAATGTCGCAATGGTATGAGAATGCTACTGTAGTATGAGTTCTGTATTACGGTGCATTAAAATATATTTTAATACATTAATAACTATTAAAATAGCAGAAAGAATAAAATATCCAACATTATAACTCATCCTGTAGATTTTTAAGAATCATGTAAATATATTTACTTTCTGATCCGGAAACTGACAAAAGAAATAAACTTGGATGTAATTTACATAGCAAGTAAAGCAGTATTTCAAGTCACAATCACAAACAAAATACTGTGTTAATAATATTTTTAATTTTTTGTTGTTAATGAAATAAAAAATCTCATTCGATTTTTCTTATTGTACAAATTTATTCGAGGAAAAGATTTGAAGTATTTTATTGATAAAACTACAAAAGAATAATTATTTCCATGTGTTTCGCAATATTTCCTTCTAGTACATAGTTGTGATCAATAGAAAACTGCATTTGAAAAAATACACAATTGGCAAGACTACCAACTTGGACACTTCAAATAAAAAATTCACCGTCAAATTCGTTTGTCAAAAACAACAAATATTTTACCCTAAATTATTGATATTACTGCGATATTGGCAACCTTCAGAGAGCACAAAATAAAAGGATAAAACTGATCATTTGCGTCAATCGACTTATACGAAATCACTCATAACCCATTCTGACACCTGGTCTCGGTATTTAAACATTTGTTAAAAGAATATTTCAAGTACATTCCGAGTAAAGTAGGTCACAGTTCCAGTGAAGGAACGTGGAACAACGGAATATTACAAGAAAATTATTCCTGATTGTTTATATCACTATATTTTTAAATTTAGATATAAATTCGTGCTAATATAAATGACCTGACACTAGAAAGTAAGTTCTATTCTATCCCATTTCCTATAAAGCACTCTCGATGTTTCGTCACACAAATGTGTAAGCGTTCTTTCTCCATAGTTCCCTTGTCGCGTTATATAACAGTGCACAGCTTCTCTTCCAAGTCAAGAATACGATCCCCCTTTCCAACTTATGAACATTTTACTCATTCATCCATTTATCGATTAACGTTTATTAGCCACTCCGCAATCGATGAAGTGACCTAATGCACTTGTATTGACTTACGCAATACGAACTTTTCTATTGAGAGATAAACACTAGAATCCAGGATGAAGCCACTCCTAAATCGAGACATCGATCACGTCTATAGGAGTCGACCACTTTGGCTCTCGATCGATCGAGACATAGAACGGTCTCTATGGAACAGTGCAAAAAGAAGCGAGAGGCTTGCACAATTCCCGGAGCAAAGAAATGACCACTGGCCAGTCACAGGAGGAGCTCAAGACAGACTTGTCATACAGGAATTCTTCTTTATAATTCTTGTAAAATAAAGTAAACTACTAGACTCAAATCGTACTAGATTAAAATACTGGATTACTCTTTATATTTATTGTTTCAAAATTCACTGTCTGTGCTCAACCCTCTTATGATTGCGTTCAATATTTGTAATGAATAGAAAATGTTTTCAAAGTGGCTGCGTGGAAGAGCAGACCACGGTCTGAGTCATATATTTATTTTAATTAGTTAGTTAGTTCAGTCCGACTTATATTTGTCTTCGCTCTTAGGGTATTATCATCGGAATAATGATTCTTTATATATTGATATAATTACATTACTTGTTTCGGAACAGTTTCTTATTAATCAACATGATATCGTGATAGCCTTCGAAAAACGAAGATAATTTTTAATATAATAATAATAAATTTATTGTAAAACAGCAGTTACAAACTGTGTATGTTCACGTGGAGGACAATTAACCAATTTACTCTCTGGAAGCAAGCAAGAGAGCATCCCATCAATTCTGAACAAGGACCCTAAGGCAGAGGCGGATTTAACATTTCAGGACACATCTAAGATAAGGATAAGTTCGGTACGTGTTATAATATTAACTTAATACCAACAATTGGTATTTAATAATACACAAAAAAGTTATTTCAGAAGCATGTATTATTATCAAACTATAGATGGCGACAGTGTTAAACTTGTAACCTTCACTGCCTATCTGCTTCAAAGCGGGAGAATTCAAGTTAGATAGATGCTATTCATCTGAGGTTTTCGTCCTCAACTCCAGAAAAATCAATCAGGAATTTGTATAAACCGTCTCTATTTCCCCTTATGAATGCTTTTAAACTTGATATAAGGTTCACATTACAGTTCATGTAAAGACAAAAGCAGCTATACTGGCAGGTAGAACGCCAGAGATACACTCACACGCATTATATATATGTATACATGAGAATGAATATTGCTTCGGCTGAATTCATGATCGGGAACTATTTTTAGAGCACTAATCATTGTGAAAAATAAGAGTAATCCACACTTGTTATTTCAAAATCATACCCTTAGAGAATCTGTATTATATTTGAGAATTGTTTCTGTAACACTGTTTTGTATGAGTATGAGTTGTGTATGAAATGGTTTCGAATTCGCATCAAATAAATTGTAATCATCATCACTGGAGGTATGAAAATGAACATTGGAGCTAAAGTAAAGAAAAATAAAGTTATATAAATCAAGAAAATATATATAATAAGTAATGAAAATATTTTTCACACTATTACATTACCCAAAATTTTTAAAAAAATGTAGTATTATCTCTTGCAAAACTAAAGTTCCGGTTCTCATATTCTTCTCTGGTTCTACTCAGACACGTCGAGTGCTCGAATGACACATGGTTATTATTTGGAGGACGATCACGTTACTCGAATCACAAATAGAAGGGGCGTATGTTTCATCTACTACTTGCATTAAACCACAAACGAACATAAATAAACAAAGATATTGGATATTTGAATAAGTATAGGTTCAAAAGAAATCATTGCCAATTTCCCAAAACTTTACAGATATTCGTTTTACTCGGAACAGCTTCACATACATTCATGAACTGAACGAAATACGTTCATGCGTTCATGCGTTCTTAGAGTAAACTCTTTATTTATTTATCTTCATATATTTCAAAAAGCATCTTAAAACCATTCGATTATAGTTTTCAATAATTTATTTGGCAATGAAATTTTAAAAAATGAAATAGGATTAAATTAATTTGAAACTCAAAGTTTAAATGAAATCTGAAGTAACTGTTAATTGAAGAAGTATATATCATGAGTACTTGCTACTAAATGGTTTATATTACCCGAAATCATTACCGACATAATCAGTAATATCTCAAAAATATTTTAAAATTAACCAATATTATTCACTTGGTAATTGTGGAGCGTTAGAATCATTATCAAAGAATGATAAATTAAACGTCGTTTGTATGTTGCTCATAGTTTCGATGTTCTAAAACTTTTTCGGTTGCACAGCGGCCATCGTCAGTAACATACACTGATTATTGAGGAAAAACTTTTGGCAAGAGCAATGCAGCCGAAAAAACTTTGTAACATTAAAACTATGATCAACTTACAAACGACGTTAAATTAATTTATCTGTCAATATAATTCACCTGTACTCCTAAATCACCGAATGGTCACGTTTTCCAAATACCTCATAGTCCGTAAAAATGTGGATTCTTAGTTTTCTAAGATAACTTCATTGTGTACAAGATTCAAGTACCTAGTATAAAACATCCCACAAGGACGCGCACGGGATGTTCACGTATGTTCGTCCTTGGGGCTTTCAAAATATTTCACTCCCGTTGATTTTTATCTTCGACCTTCTCGATAGGTACATAGATCTTGCTGGGAAGATAATGATGGTCTCAATTCAATTAAATTTCCGAGACGGAGAGCAATCCTTCTTCGAGAGACTGAAGAGCCTCGTAAATTTCGAAACCAAGATACAACGAGAAGGTCGAGGATTCACGCAAGCTCTCCTTGGCCGAGTACACAACACACTCCCTACAATATAAATGACTTGTCTTCGTTCTAACTATTTCTCGGGAACAAGTGTGGTTTTTTTTCAATTGGTCGAGAATTGTGCAAGTTTTGGGACATACGATGGAGCAAAGCGTTAGAAGGTAGACAAACATATCGATTCATAGAAACAGTTCAATTTAAAACAGAAAATGGTTCCATCCAACATCACCAGTTCTTGAGATATTAACTGGACATAGCAACTGAAAGAAAAGAAGGAAATTTAACATATGAAAGAACATGCAGTATTGACAAGGTTGATCAACTGCACCATGGATGCAGTTTCATCGCAGTAGAAAAAGCTAAGAGGTACAATGAACTCAAAACACGTAGAATACTTCGAGCCAAGGAAGCAATGAAACAACTGTTTTAAAATTCGAAAATAATAATGACTTTTCATGCAATTCGCTTATCGGAGAAGGTTTACTCAAAGTAGATTTTAATCCTTATTTAAACTACGATAACAGTAACTTCCTATATGTCTCAGCATGTAATACATAAGAGTACTGTAGGCTCCATAGAGTTAAATAAAATCAATCGTATGGTCCCGAAACGAAACAATTCATAGATCAGTAGCCCATATCAGTTCTCGATTTACAAAAGTCTCATCTAGTACCAAGATTGGGCCTATAATGGAAAATTTTGATGTTTTTGATATCAATTAGATTATAAATTTATTGTCAAAAAAGCAGTGCAAACTATGTATGACCACGTGGAGGACAATACACTAATTTACTCTCCGGAAGTAAGAAAGAGACCATACCATCAATTCTAATCAAGGGCTCGAAGACAGAGGTGTATTCAAAATTTTATCAAACTCCTATACATCATAAAACGTTAGCTACGTGTTACAATATCAATAGAAAATCAAAAAATTTCTATGGATTCTGAATCATACGATTTTATTTTTTTACTATTATTCAGCGGGTACTATTTAATTGATAATAATGTAATTCAATTTCAATAACATTTCAATAACAGCTGGTCAGTTTTTCAGTTCTTGTTTCATTGATTCTAAACTGTAACCGGTTCTCTGAACATTAAGTGTAGTGGATGACTTTTTAGTTCCGGTTGCATTCCGGTTACCTATTATTTTGAAACAATAACTTAATTCCGTGGTACAAGTGATGAAACCATCTTACCCTTGTTATGCAAAACAACAGATCATTCGCAGTCAAGGCTCCTGAATGAGAAGGTCAAACTGAAATTTATGTACAATAAACCAAAAGTACATCCGATACCACCTTGGAACTTTGAAGTTGTCTCCTTGGAGAAGGGTCTCCACTATTGGGTCAATGATGGAGTGAAACCAAAGGCAACAAAAGAAGTAGTCGAAGAGAAAGGAGGAAGTAATTGAAGTATTCAACTACCGCTCAATAGTTCACCGTTCATCATAATCGCACCGATCGTTTTACACCCGTTAACAAACTGTGTTGTTTCAGATTGTACGCAATAATGTAATAAATGAATAAAAATTACTGTTTGTATGTTTATCAGCAATGCAAATCTATATCATTTGACAGACATTTACAATCTCTAAAAGTCGTTATAAACGTAATATTCTGCAGGAGTGGTCTGAGGATTGAACCTTGCGGGACACCATTCAAGATTCGTAGTCTTGGGACCAACATCTTTGTTTTATATAACTATAATATTTATAAAATTTGGTGAAACTGTCTGAAACACTCGACAAGAAAAGGCGCTATTCGAGATTTTTGCTCGTCAAACGAGAAAGAAAATTCGCTTGATGGCGACAAGCCGTAAATCGAACTCGGGACTCCTGCATTGATCGCAGGGGTGGTAACCACTACACCACCCGTTCACCTTCCACAACTGTACACCATTACAATCCAGACATAGTGTGCAGTTGAGTTGGTGAACGAGTGGTGTGGTGGTTAACACCGCTGCGATCAATGAAGGAGTCTTTACTGAAACTTATCGTATCGTCTCCACGCGCAGGCACCTCGAAGAAATATACAAAAAATTGTATATTTTTCGTGTAAGTCCTCCGCACAGGTTATTGTTTACTCTGTATCACTCATGCTACTTTTACTGAAAAATTATGATTGTTTCGTGATTTTGAGAAGCGGTCAGGAAAGAGGCCAATTAAAACTCCGTGACCTTGCTGGTTAAGTTGAGCTAGTATAAAAAATAGCCTAGGTAACTACCGGATGTACTTATGTTGGAATAACGAAATTGAAGATACGTAATATTAACCATAATCGAATTACCTAATAAACAGTAACAAACGAAGGACCGAGACAAAGGTTCCGATTTCGTTGAAGCAGAACATTTATTATCATTATAACAGAGCAACATTACGTATGACCATAATAATATTATTATAATTATCATTTTATGGCAATAAAATAGTAATTCAAATATAATTAAATGATACTGGTTTCATTATTTATATTAATTAAATAATTCAAATGTTAATGGTTATTTATACAAAATTGTGATCACATTTAAACTCTACTAAGATGTTAATATTCCTAATATCAACAGAATCTGCAAAACTATGCATTCGTATTTTAAAATTATTTTTGCTGTCATTCGTAAGATATCATCCTACGTAATAATTATGTGACTCATGATATAGAAATAAATTAAAGCTGTTTTATTTAAATAATGTTGAGTCATGTAGAAGTTAATATTTTAACTGAGAGGCAAGTACACAAATTTTCCATATAATGTGTTTTTTGTCATGCCACTATGAATCGAACATTGACCAACATCGAGTATGACAAAACAGACACACCCAAAAGTTCGGGAATCATTTGAGATCTTTTGACTCGATGTTGGTAAATAACGGGGCAAATCAAACGGTACGTGGTTATTATCCATTTGACTGGTCTTATTAGGAGTGTTACACTAATTTCAGTTTTGTTAATCGATCTATTAACATTTTCCCTCTCTATTTAGATTGGGAAATTCGAAGAAGAATCCATTAATAGCGAGTACATAAAAGTGAAAGCTTCAAACCACTTAACGATGGGAAACTTATTTTTAATTTGTTGAGTTTCACAAAGTATTGCAAAACGTGAGAACCAAAACAAAAGAAAAATGTGAATCAAAAAATTCCACATTAATCCTACATAATATCATGTTTCCTGGGAATACCAGTGTCATAACAAATACACGATAAAAATTGCGGAGGTTTATATTCGGCCACATTTTTTATTAGTTTAATGGTTATAAATTAGTTATAATTAGTTATTGATTATATTTTGATTGACGAGGAATTGGTTTAATGTTCATCAGTTATTTATAAGTTTAATGGACTTTATATCAGAATTTATAGAAATTAATATTGATGTCAATCTAAACTGTTTAATGAATATTTATCAAATGCATTAGAATTAGATCAGAATATTTAATATTCTCTCCAAATCACACCATTCTCCTGAGACAAGAATTACGCCAACTGCCTAGTTGGCTTAGCCATTAACTTGCCGAAACCTGGTCACTGGTGCTTTGTTTTTCTTCAAACATCGACAGCACAATAAACACGCCACGTTTGCTGTGCACACACGAATGAAGAATTTTTCTCGTGGTAAAAATTCTCAAGGGAAACATAAGGATCCACCAATTGTCTCGTTGTTTTAGAATGACGGTTTTGTTCACAATGTTGAAATTTCACTTCTTAACGAAATACTGAATAGATTGCACTGTCATAAATAAGTTAGTAAACTTAATGGAAAAATCTGAGCAAACACGTGACGAAATAAAAACTTGCTGAAAATAGTTTATTTTTGTACGAAATATTAAACAGCTATCCGGACATATTGTCTCCCTTATGTTGCTAAAATCTGGCAAAAAGTACTCCATTATTGTACTCTAACCATAGACCTGATTCCAAGGTTAATGTGCAACTAACCGTACACTACCTTTCATTCTAGGGGGAATATTTATTTTCTATCAACATAATGTTCTACAGAGTCCTTGGTATTGAGTTTAAAATTCCAATTTAATATTGATATCTGAAACACATACATAATACAAAAAAAAATAGTTGTTATTGCGCATAAACATTTGATGTACATTTCGCTAGCTTTGTTTTGTTACTGAAAAATTCTCGCGTTTGGAAACCCGATATACTTCCAAAATAATCATCTAACGGTCTTCTTTTAAAAAAATATACATATAATTAAGTAGTGTCACTAATATATAATAAATTTGTCAGTACACAGTCAACGAAAATCGTCGCTAGGCATGCATGCATCCATATGAGGGATCCACCCCAACAACCAATTCTTAAAGATATTTTAATAAAAGTACTTTATATGTATACAACATTTGAATATTTGAACTCGATTTGTATAAAAGAATTTTACAAATCTAAAATATAAAGAACAATTTTAAAGTGTACAACAAACAATTTTTGAAGCAAAAGTCCGTACGCTCCTCTTCCATAAAATAAAATTTTGACTTCGGGCCTGACCGTCGCTTTGAGTTGTATCAAAAATTATCTGGATTTGCAATTCGTCAGAGGTTAGACAAAGTCCAACTTAGATGAGAAACAAGAGGATTTCATTCTTTTTTTCTTTCTTTCAAAGCATCGGAGTTCGTTCTGATCAGAGATACGGAACGAAGATATTGAATTTCATTAGCACAGTGTGTCACGAGTGTAGTGATGGAACGCACGGAATATTATAAATATTCTACTGCAATTAACGTCAATTATATATTCAGATTAAATAAATAATGCAACACACAACATTTTATGGACAAAATATGTACTGTTCGTCCATAACAAGACTTGCATTATTTATTATAAATATTATTTTAATTCGATACTTTCAACAGAGTCATTACATGTAATTTTTATCTCCACGCCGTGTCAAATACTTTATCTTTTCTAATTGTGTCTAGCATATCCGCCCTTGTAATATGGGAAGACTACTTGAACGGTTAGAATAAAAAGAAATTATTAGATGGCAACTTAAACCGTGAATGCGTAAGCGTGAAGCTCAGGGTCCAGTGAAAGTCTCGACCGCCATAATCGTAAGCAATAGTTACACAAGAAACACCATAAAACGACTGACCTCACGTTCCTCGAAAAATCCACCTCCGTACGCACGAGAATACAGAAGCACACAAAAGATTGTCGACGCTGCTTACCGTATTCATATCACATAAATCATTAAAATAAGCGTAATAAAAACTATGAAAAGAAATTTATCACCATTCAGACGATCTTAAATAGGTGTTATTACTAAGTGCACGACGTATCTTTAACTTAACACTATTTCTTGGGATTAAGACTCAATTAAAAAATGTATATTATATATATATATNTATATATATATATATATATATATGTGTGTGTGTGTGTGTGTGTGTGTATAAATTTGAATTCAGTTAAATTAATAAGAGGTGAAGAACGCACGATTTTGATATCGTTAACTACCGCATAAACATGAGAGGTGTCTGCTCAAAAAGAGCTATTTCCAACAAAGGCAATTTTTCACGAGACAGAAAACCCGTGCTACTGAATTATTTCGGTTCCTAGGAAGTATATCTGTATTTACAAATTTTTTTCCTCGTCTAATGGTTTGTATTTCTATACCAACCATCAGTTGAGTAAAATATTTGAGTTGGGAATAAAGGAGTATAAGGTAGAACTAAAATTATGAAAATGTTACGTGTTTACCCTCGTCTTATTCGAATCGCAATGTACGGAGTGAATATTAATAAATTTTGTTGAATAGTATTGAAAGTGATTTGATATGATCCAAGTTCATCAATGCGACGGGGAGAAACAATACATTTTTTCGAAAGGAGAAATAGCTCCATTTGAACAGTCAATCTTTACATTGTGCAGGGAAAATACGAAATGAAATAACGAAATATGTTCATACTTCAACTTAATTCTCGATTCATATATTTCCACTTATATATCACCTGATAATACACATGTGCGATTACCTTTGCATGCTCTACGAAAACTTTTTTGAATAAATCTCACATTTTCCAGAAAATTATCCTTTTCTAGCTTTTCTCGCCCGTAGAACCCAAGTGAACCATTTCAAAAAACTCGTGTTCCAAAATCTCACCTTCCCGAAACACATTTGTTCTTTCTACTCGCAGTATGGCACTCATTCAGAAATTATTCCTCTTTTTGAAAGTTTGAAGGTTTTTGACATCACGACTTCGGATTCCATGTCATTTTTTGTGATACTACGTCTTGATCGTAAAAATTATAAACCTTAAAGCGACTATGTTTCACAGAAAAGAAATATTTTTTTCTAAAACAAAAGAAAAAACTTCCATAAATACTTGAGTCATCCCAATAAATTAAGAGAAAGGAGATATGACCTATTTGAGTTCAGTGTATTTTCTGAGTAGATAGCTATTTCTTTTCTCAATCTTTGAACAAATATGATTCATAATGTATGAAGAATTAAGATGTAAACTGATCAGAAAAATGGATAGTCTAAGACGTGCTCTTTGAAACGACTTGGAATAGCTAATTTTTTATCTTCATTCTTATTGTGAACTTGAGACTTTCATCAAATGACTGGATGTGATACAGCATCTCTGGAATCGGATCTTTGCATCTCCGATTCAATATCAGAATTCGTCAACTTTACTATGAAGAACCCTCCCAGGTAATCTCCGAGGTAACCCCGAGGTAACCTTGGTGGAGGTCAGTGTCTAAATCGAAGAATCGGGTAAATATCATTATGCTTTTCTCTTCCTCGAGTAACTTACCTACTAGCACACTGTCTAGACGGCTCATTCAAAATGTGATAGATTCTCATTATTTAGTGTATTAAATGAAAGGACGAGCACGTTTTATAGCTGGTCGTCCGAATCAATCTTCTCACTTCTATGGAAATACGCACATTAAAGAAGATTCAATTATTCTTCCCGTCAACGTTGAATACTTTTCATACAGCTCAAAATATTTTATTAAACTTGAACGGAGGGCATGAACATTTTAACAACTAGAGCATTTTTTTCTGTTTTCGTTTTATGTCACACGAAGAAGTTTTAAGAAATATGATAACTAAGGAGCCTATATACTTGTTCATTTTGTGAAACATACTTTCACCACAAATTCATCGCGAAGACCCAACGTTTTAATTTTTCACTTTGTGAGATAAAAATTATATTTCTCGGAAATTATATTTATTTCTTTGAGAAAAAAATATATATACAGAGATGAAACATATTTTTTTATTAATTAAAATTAAAACACCCAACTTCGCCGACTACAATATTCATCTTATTTCGTTTTCTAGTTACTTCAAATAAATAATTAAGTTAACTTTTTTTAGAGATTCTTACGTTGATGTCAATGATTACACAGCCCCACATAAAAAATTTATCTGTACCAGAGACCCAGGTATATGGATTTGACAATTTTTAGTTATCGTCGAATTACCTCAGCAGGTTTTAATTTGAAAAATGGCAATTTTACAAGTAAGTGAAGGTGCTCTGGTTTCAAAACACCAAGGAAAGCTAATACTCGTATAACATTATTTGTACTAGGATTCATTAAAATTTTAATACAAGTATCCGGGGTTCCCNTATTTGTACTAGGATTCATTAAAATTTTAATACAAGTATCCGGGGTTCCCAACTGTTGAAGTTTAATGTTTGATAGAAACTCCGCACAAAGTGTAATAACTCGGATCATCCTGTAACTGCCAGATGATAGAACAGAATACGCCAAGTAAAGTATAGAAGTGGAAGGTCTTGAACGCTCATTTTTTGATAAATTTAGCATACATTTCGCTTATTCAAAGATATGTATTGTGTCAATAAACGCGGGACAGGCTGAATTTAGTTTCCATCAGATTTTGCTTTCTCACTCCTGTAGATTCTGAATATTCATGGGTTATTTGCTTGAAAAAATATTTTTTTCTTGTTCTTTGTCACTTCACCCTCTAGGACGTGTTACACGTAAATTTTTTTATTAAAACCTACTGAGGTAATTCGGCGATAACTAAAAATTGACACGATGGATATTTCTGCGGAAATCGGCATCGTTCTCGGTGTCAGAAAATATGTCGAATCCACATACCCGGGTCTCTGGTACAGAGAATATATTTTTGTGTTATTTTCCAAGAGGCAATATAGACAAATAAACGTCATTGCCATCGCCAAGTATTTTCATCAGCTCTGGAACACGAATTAAAAAAATTGATCGCTTGAATGAGTAAATTGGTTTTTATTGTATGATTCATTGAAGCAATATATTATTGTTAAATTAAAATAATTCATTTACATGATATCGCTTGATTCTGAAGAGAAGTCGCCCCATAATAAATTCTTTTTTGAATGTTCCGATTCCATCCTCAGAGTCTATAAAACGGCGACGGAATTTGAACCAGGATCTTCAAGAATCGCGTCAGTCACTCAAGATGATCCTCTCTCAGGCTACGGGCGAAGTCCACGAAAACAATGAATAAACGCGTGTGTAGTTTGCGTCGTCATAAAATGACTATCACAAATGTTTTTAGCTATTTCATTACTAACAATTATGTTCACTGAGAAAAAATATCTTGTGTATTCAAGTCGTGAAATTGTTCACACCTTTCACAAGAATGACACATGATTTGTAATAACAACCTTACTCCATTCCACCTCTCTCGTAATATATTTCGTAGAAAGAGAATACTTTTTGTGACTTCTTACAATAAATATTACTTACCATTTGCAATTAATGATGTACTACAAAAAATTGTATAAAACTTGTTTATGCGTAACAGCAAATGAGAATCATTGTTACGAAATTGAAAAAATACATAAATTGGTTCATCTTTATTATTACTATCATGATTATGTATAATATTCAACTTCATTGTTTTATTTTTGAGATGTTTGTAAGGTAAAATTGGTATATAAAATATTTTAGAAGTCTACAGGGTATGCAATAAAACAAAAACTGTTTCAAAAATAAGGTATTCATTTTTCAATACTAAATTAAAAACTGCTATAAAGAGCACAGTTTTCATGAAATATTTCGAAGTTGCCCCGTGTCCCCCGTTTACTTCTGTGACGTGCCACAGCCATTCGACAAAGAAAATAAAAGTAATATCAAATTTCCAGAAAAATTGTTTCTCCACGTTATCAAAGGTCTGGACGGGTGCTCTAGGACAGTTTATCTACAATACTTGAAATAAAACATGCTATTCTATCTTCACGCGTAATCGTACACTAATTCAATATATTTGGTCTGCGTGGATTGGTATGAAAAATCGAAAGAAGTCACCCGGACAATTTGATACTTAAAGACTGGAAAAGTGGAAAAGTCATTAGTGAATTTTTTTTAAAATTAAACTCAGTCTCATTATTAAGAATGTTGCAGAAAAAAACACCTCGCGATCCAAATAACCAAACAAAGAATTAGAGAAACCAAAGCAGCTGTGAAACGTAAGCCCGAATTTCGAATGAGTAAATATACAGGACTAACAAAGCAAGGTCGAACGCGTCCCACAAACCACGTGACCCACGCTTATGGTGCTCGGTTTATATCGCGAAAGAACCTAGGAATAGATTGAAAAACATTAGTTTTAAAGCGTACTAGCAAAAATACCCGAAATTGCCCGGAATTAGAAAAGAATCTTAAAATAACATTTACTGCAGGTTTTTGTATTTAAACACGTGTCAACAGGTCTGAATTTGTTAAGCTCATTTTTACCCAGCGTTTCCCAGGGTTCTAATATAAAATATTCTACGTTCACGTTAGTTTCCATTTTTCTCTACTTTCTTAAATTTTCACTCTTGATAATTTCAAAAATTAAAAAACATGAAGAAAATCTACAAAAGTACACACAGTTTTCAGTACTGTATGCTTATATGATTGTAAAGGCGACTTCTTTTAAAATCAAGGCAGAAGGAAAGTACACTTTACACAGAAAGCTTTATAAACAAACCTCTGAATTCTTTAGTTTTTATTCCATTTTTGGAAATAAATACTTTGAACAAACTTTCTTCGCAGCCTTTATATAACTTTGCTTCTACAGTTCGGTCACGTGTCTAAATACGTTCATAGGATTTTTCGGCCTCATACAATTAGCAGCCAACATCTGCTGATTAGCAGCCAATTTTAATTGTTGTTCTGCTTTTCTAATAACCATACTTTGCCTTTCAGTTGCAATAATTTTTAAGAAGAGTCTTTTAAAATTTTTAAATACATCACTTTTATTAATAAAAATATTTTATTAATAAAGTGAAGAAATTCCGAGGAAACGGGGAAGGTTTCTCTAAAACTGTGAAGGTATTTGCGCAAAAATATATTATAAGAATAGATAACGCTCATAGTCTTCTTTGTGTGTGTATTTCTAAAGTATTTCTAATTCCATAATTCGTTCCTAATGAGTAGAAACATTATTTTTTAAATTAAAATGATTTGCAAAAGATGTTGTAAAGAATTTTAATGCGAAAATTTCATGTACATCTTGAGTTGAGGTGCCGATTCTTACGAGATGTGCTGTTGTCAGTTAAAACTAGTTACCCCAGCTGTCTCCAGGTAGAGGCTGAAGGGGAAGTTGTCGGCTTGCGTGCCGAATGATGAGTGTACGATGAAAAGATTCGTTGTTGACTGATCGGAAAAGTTTGGCAAAGTGGTCGGGCGTACACATGTCGGCTGCACGCGCGATCGATCGATCGATCGATCGATCGATCGCGTGACGTCACAGATTGACCGTGTATCGATCCTCCATACTGTTCGATGGAGTTGATTCGTGATATGGAGTTATTTTAAATTGTTCGGGCGGGGAAACCTGGAATACAGAATTCCGAGTTTTTAAGGATGATTTAACAGACTCGTTTATTAATTAAGTAGTACAATGTCCAACCATTTCATTCACCATTTTTTTTAAACTCAAAGGCGTGCTTTTCTTGAATGAACCTATGAGGTTTGAAGGTATAGTTCATAGAAGCTCAACAATCGAGAGATGTCACTCAATTGACACAAAGAGCGTCGAGTGTCTAGATTGTGCACTTGCCATATGTTGCGATATGTAACCAAGGCGTTACTGATGTTTGTATGGGAATTTTACGACAACGAAGTATCAATTATACGTTAGAACAATTTTTCGGAATATAATTTAAATCACTCGTGTGATAATTACAAAACAAACATGAGCTCCCGGAAGTAAGTTTGAGCATTAAATAATTATCTCAGAAGGATTGATGAATATCATTTTTTCACGATCAAATGTAAGAAGAATTTTTTCCTACTCACACACCTAACTTCAATTAACCGTACATAAAACTCTTTCAAACTAGTATTCGTAGGTTTATAATAACCATTCTAATAATGAATTTGGTTGAAACGAAGTTCGTCCACTCCTGTGTGTGTATATTTTCTAAACACCAATTTCATGTTTGAGAAGCTTTTACAGCAAACAACCACAATTTTCATCAAAATTAATTCTGTTTATCTACCTTGGGAAATACCAGGATTTTCCCGGGGGAAGTAACAATAAAAACAATGTTCTCCTCTACAGATTTAATTCTTTACAAAGCTCTAGATTAAATGCTAAATGAAAATCAGTGTTTTGGAATATTAAACCAATGGTGTAGTTGGTGATATATATCTTGAGTGTGACGCGTAACTCTATTTTGCAACGAGGCGGATTTTTTTTTCNGAAATACCAGGATTTTCCCGGGGGAAGTAACAATAAAAACAATGTTCTCCTCTACAGATTTAATTCTTTACAAAGCTCTAGATTAAATCCTAAATGTAAATCAGTGTTTTGGAATATTAAACCAATGGTGTAGTTGGTGATGTATATCTTGAGTGTGACGCGTAACTCTATTTTGCAACGAGGCGGGATTTTTTTGTTTTCATAAGCTCATTTCCATTTTCACGCGTATAGAATTTCAATTGTTACACTGTGTCTTCCACGTGTATTATAAATAATGATACCGAATTAATGGTACAAACTTTAAGGGTTGGCACAAGACACTGTAACAATCATTTATTGTATTGGACTGTGGGGTTGCAAGTGACGTGGTGAGGCGCACACGCAAGAAACAAGAGATGGAAAGAAAATACTAAGTGTTTATTGACAGCGTCGTTGGCAATGTTTACAATAACTGTTCATAATTGCGTCCACCAACAGTTCTACATGTTTGACAGAGTTGGTGGAGCGATTGGCGCGCACATTCAAAGATGCAAGGTATATCAAGATCCTCATCCGAGTCAAGTGGAGTTGCATAAACAACACTCTTCATGTGTTACCATAAAAAGTAATGTTTGCGTCTCACTTGTACCCATACACTCCTATACAATAAATGAATATAGAATTACTGTACCAATCCTGAAAGTTTGTCCCATGTATTCCGGATCAACCTGTAATGTGTTAATGATATTTTCATGTGGTGCTGGACACACGGCAATATGCCCAGTACAAGATGGCGGGTTTTCTGGCGCATACATTCTTCAGAGTTGTTCAGCATCGGTACACTCATCCCATACATCAGAGGCAGTTCAACTGCGCATCGGGTTGTAGGTCTCTTAATGTCAGTTTTTAATAAACGATTTAATATACGGAAGTCGTTGGGTAAATTTATGCAAAATATTGTAACCGGAAATTTAATTATAATTTAATATTAATAATCATAATAATAATTAATACCTACATATATTCTTCAAGAAATTAAATAGGGTGATTGTTTATAATATAATAATAATTAATAAAATTCACCAAGAAAAATATTATAGGGGTTGATGGAAATTAACTAAACTTTTCACATTACTTCTTCAGCCACAATATCTTCGATTAACGAATATTTCAATCTTTGTTGTACATTCAATTCAACGTATTCAATTGTTTTACAACTAATTGCAATATCTCCGAAAAATGCGACGCGAACTTACTCGAGAGTCTTTCCCGTCTCTCTTTGCATAATCACAAAACAATATGTACGCCCGTTGTTGCTATAAGAGGTCAATCCTCTACTACTGCGCATCAGAATATCCGTTCTTCAGTGATAGGTACAGAAGAACCCTTCTTAACTGGTCTCGGATTAACCGACCTACTCCAAGTAACGGTTAGCAACGAGGTACGACGTGTTGAAAAGATGTTTCCCTCTCAACGTTTTACGAGAATTGGAGGTTATCGTGTGTTCTGCGTGATGAAACCCGGTTCAGGAAGAAAGAAAAGCTTATTTAGAGCGAGCAGTGAAAATTTCAGAAGGAACGACCCACTAGGATTAGAAACATACATAAAATTGAGCAGATGGTTACGATGTCTATAATAGGTTTCGTTGTTTTGTAAGATAATATTAAGGCTAATATGGACAGGAAGAAAAATTGACGATGTAAAATACTTTTCAAGTAAGAGAAATAGGACTGAACAATGTAATATGAAATACCAGAAACTGTTTGCATATAACAACAACATACAGAAGCGGATAATGGAGAAGCTGCAGAAACGATTTGGACCAAACTTGAAGAGGAAGTAAGGAACATTACCTGCTATCTGTATGCTGCTTTGTGAATTCGTCGCTAGAAACAGTGCCTAGACACCTGCATATTAAAATTATACAAGTAGTTGAGAATGGCCACCTATATATGGATACGCTGCTGTTTACGAAGGCTCACTGAGTACGCCGTAAATATTTTGAATGGTCTTAGAACACAACATGGATGACAAGGTCAAGACAATGAAAAGTCGAACCCGACTATGTTAGCGTGTTACGGGGCAGGACGAGGAGAATCAGTCGGGGGAAAAGACTGCGAGGAAAGCAGACGGAAACGAATGAACCAAAAGAGGACGAAAAGGTGCATACAGATTTGCTGATGTATATGAACGATGATGGGTTTCGACGCCTGGATAAAAATCTGCACGAAAAGATCAAGAGTGGCATAGAGGTATTGGCAAATTGTTTGCGGAGGAACAGAGAGGAGACTAACAGGACAGGGGTGGCGGTAGTAATGGAAATGGATGAATTATGGTCTCGTTTGCGAGATGAGATAACTCGTGGTGAGGAGAGGATGACGATTCACATGCAGGAAGTGGAAGGAAAGATTATAAACGTACTGGATGAACGTATGAATCAGATTAAAAGCAAACAGAATTTAAGAGACGTTGCTCAACATACTACAATGATAGGGGAAATGACACGATTAAGTGGAGACGTAACAAAGTTGGATCTTCAAGGTTTGGGGGAGTGCATAGGAAGAGTTGAGAAGACATTCACAGAGAAGTCAGATATAATAGAGAAAGAGTTGCAGTGTAACTGAGCGGATGGGAAACATTAGGTTCGGGTATATTAAGAGGACGGAAGAGAGAGTTTTAAAGCTACAAAATAACACTAGGGTTGAAGGTACATGTACAGATGGGGCACGTATCTAAGAGTTTATATTCACAAATAGTAAAGATACCAAGGAGGATAAAAACACATGGACGAAATAATGTATTAGCTGCTGGAATAAACAATGAAAAAACAGATTGGGGAATTTCGCGAAAATCGGGAAAAGAAGGTTATGGTAGTTGGTGATGCGGAAGCAGACACAGCCTGATTAGAAACCATCTTGAAAGACGAGGATAATATTGCTATTGAACGACCGAGGAAACGCCGATCAAGACTGATTATATATGGTATACGGCAGGAGACAACAGAAGATGATATAATTGAAGCCGCTCATAAACCAAATGATACGAGGAATTTTGGTGCGCGGAAGATCTTTAATGGGGATGGAAAGCTACCGAGCAGTGGAGTGTGTTACCTCAATACGTTGCTTCCGGTGACACAGATATAGCCATATGTCTCATTTTGGTCGCGAGGGAAAAGACGTCTGCAGCCATTAACGAAAACAACTGTTCAGAACAAAAACGAGCAAAGGAAAATATATATAAACTCAACAATTTATGAGGATTAAAGTACTACAACAAAATGTACAGAGAAGCAAGATAGTGGCTAAAGCACAAGCGGTCATTTTGGAAAAAGAACAGCAAGGATTGTTGAAAGTGAGAAATGACTTGAAGAAAATCAATACGGATTTCATAAAGGGAAATCAATCGAGGACGCATTATATGCCTTAACAACAATGGTACAAAGACGGAGTAAGAAAATAGGTCTCGTCATATTTCTTGTCATTCAAGGAGCATTCGATAATTCACAGTGGGGCATAATATTGGCAATATTACGTGATCACGGAATAAATATGTATCTCTACAACATCATAGTACATTATATCAGAGAGAGGTATTCTTTCTTGGATATAGGAAAGGAACGAATACTAATAAAGAACAACAAAGGGGCACCTCAGGGCTCTCATGGTGGACCTACGTTTTGCCTATCTTACACTCTTAAATCATATGAAATCGAAAGAGGTTGGAATGGTGACGTATACCGATAACGTAGCACTCCTTGTGGTAGGGAATTCACGTAGGGAGGAGGAAGAAGGAGGGAATCAAGTTCTAACAGACTGTTCTGAATGGTGTGAAAGTTAATGTTTGAAAATTGCAATTAGTAAAATAACGGCAATGGTCTTCGGTCTAAAGAAAGTAAGGAAACGAGAACCATCACTGAGGTTAAATGGGGAGAGAATAAAAATAGTTGGAAAAACTAGGTATTTAGGAATCATAATAGATCAAAATTTGGGATTCAGGGAACACATACGCTTTTTGGAACAGAAAGTAAAGAATATTTATTATCAAATAGTAAAAATTGGGAAATCTAAATTCAACTTGAGGAAGAAACAGTTAATGGCATGGTATAGAGGGGTCATGACGCCAATTATAGCATACATACGTAGTGTATGGGCAAAGATATTAAATAACATAACAATGAAGAATAAATTGGTCCACCTTCAGCGAATATGAACGCTGGGATTGAGTGGTTCGTCAAATGATGCTGTGCATGTAATTTTGAGCATGTTGCCTATCGACTTGGAATTGCAGGAGCGGTTACTACGGTTTAGAATGCGGAGAGAGGGAAGAATAACGCTAGATGGGAAGAAAGTGCGAATAACTGAGAAAAGGTTGGAAACGAAAGGAGGATAACAGACATATTGCTAGTAGCATATGGCAAATACGATGGAATAATTCTCAGAAAGAGCGAAATACTTACAGATTTATTGAAAATGTGCAATATCCAACGAAGAACAAGAAATGGTTTATACCGAGTAACAGGATGATACAAGTATTAACAGGACATGATGACATAAGTAATTAGAGAGGTTTAAAAATAGTGAGATCAGGAGAGAGTATGTGTGGTGATGGTGAAGAGTCAGTTGACCTCATATTATGGGATAGAGAGATATAGAGAGAACAAGATATTTAAGTCGGATGAAGATAACAGATGTTCCTGTGGACATTTAATAGATAGTGAAGAGAAATACATCATCTTCGAAGTGTTTGTTAACAGCAAGTGGATTATAAAGGAAGGATTAAAGATGGTTGGGTGATGAAGTATTGTTTGGAAACGATTTGAAGAATAAAACCAGGAAGAAAAATGCCACGGAATGTCTGACGATGAATACATGGTGTACATAACATAGAATACGCTATTATGATTTACTGCGAGAATAGTTTTAAACTGACTTCAACGTGTGCTATTAACAACATTTTGTATTGAATTATTCATTGTTTAAATAAATTTATAACAAATTTTTTCCTCTCTTAATACCGTATAATAGCTGACAGGTAGTGACTCAGACATTGATGCTTGACGAACCTCTTTTGGAAAGTTCCTGGAAAGTAAAATGAGGTGGCGCGACGTTAGGGAGTTCGCCGGTTTTTATCCCCTCCTGCTTTCGAGTTTATTTTTCTATGAATCAATATGTACAGTACTAGTATCGCTCATAAGCTGCAATAGTGGCACAACCAAGAAATAGGTTTTTGGTCTAAGTACAGGCCTCAATGTGGAGTCGCCGTGGGTAGAACGCTGGATGGCTGGGATTCAAACCCCAGTGAGGTGGGGACTTTCATCACACCTCAACATCCAGACTGACTCTCAGGCCTATTCAGCCTGCTGTAAAATGAGTACCAGGATCTATCCTGGGGTCAAACCGGTAGGAGCGAGATACTGACCACATCTCCTCCTCCTAGTACCGAGGTCAAATAATTGCGGAGCTCTACTCTCCATAGACCTCCGGGGCCCGTTGGAAGATAGTTTAACTTTGACAGGTGTCAATGTAAAAAATACGTTATTTCCACCCACAATACTGACATAGTTGTGCCACTATTGCAGCCGTGAGCCCAATACGTCGATTTTTCTATGAATCAATTTTTTTTCTATTCCTTAGTGTGTAAAAAGTACAACAAAATGAGATACAAAGACGACGCATTTGCTTGTTTAATTCATGATAACCGGATGAAAGTTTAGGCTCTTTTTGAACGAAAATCGAATTTTTACGGGAACGTAGGATTAACCAGCGAAACGTGTAACCGGCCAGAGTCCCTGTCTCGAACGCACAGCTTAGGAGGGGTTCTACTGTATTGCTCTTTGCATATCCGCACAACGCCCGCGACAGGAATCTGTTTCCTACCCTGCCTTTCACGAAATTTTTGTACACCCCTGACATAGATGGGTTTAATTTGTACCATCGCAATACCTCTACGGTCTCAGCTGAATCTTTTATTAAACAGATCATGTTCATCACACGTCATAGATTACTTGGAGTCATTTATTGCTGCATTCGTCACCCACTGACTCATCAACTGTGAGAGCATCACCAAGAAAAAAATTAACTATGGCACTAGCCAACGTAATGCAGCTCAACAAAGTAAACAACACAACAACGTATATTAAGAAGCTGATAGTGCTAACTCATTCTATAATTTGTCGTCTCATTTTCATCTTGAATCTAGGATGTTTTGATTTGTAAGAGTTTCTACGTGAAATCGATACAAATTAGCCAAAAATTTAATTGGAAAATGACGCAACAAAATATAGAATGAGTTGACAATTTATACGTAAAACTACTTGGCTACATTTTGAAATATCTAACTTTTATGTTTTGTCATGGAGCAATCTCGTTTTTTCTTGTTTTTTGTGGGGTTTTACGGCTTGTCGACATGGAGGTCATTAGAGCCCTAAAATTCTGTACAGGTAGGGAAAATGCANAGGTCAGGAAAGAGAAAGGAAGGAGCCTTGTACAAGTAAGTGGGAGTAATGCCAGACTCAGCTCGGGGCCCCGTTTTTCCCAAACACGTACTTACCAGATATAAGTCATCTGGGAGGAGCAAACTCGTGATCCTATAATTTTTACGCGGATGGTAAGAACATTTATTGTTTCTAATATCTCACCAATTGCGTGAACAAAGGAAACGAGAAAAATAGATTAAGCAAAACAATAAGATAGACATTCATGTTTTATTCGATCAGCTCAAAAATAACTGGATGCCACTACACAGTGAACATTCTTGAAACCAAAATCAGAGAAAGAAGACAATTGTCTCTATAAGCTAGAAAACGGAAAATTTCTAAGAGAAACGAGTGAACAGCATGTATAACGTAAATCACTGTAAGAGTAAGGACATGTAATTTTTCTTCCTTGATACTACAAGAGTATTAATAGAGGGTGGTTTCCTGCCTCGTAAGAAGTTTTCCTGAACGAAAATTAAACTATTTAATAGGGATAGGTACGTTATTGTGGAGAACTGTTCTTCTTTCTCTAATACAGAATTGTCTAAGCACAGAGCAAAATATTATACTCTTTTCCAAAAATTTTAGGATCCACCGGTGTCTCCTTCACCAACTATAACGAGAAATTTAGTATAAAAATATTTATAGTTTAAGAGCTAGTTCCTAGAATTCGGTGGCACTCTTTTCACAAAACATTGCTTTGACAATAGGTATAATAATGAATTTATTATGAATAAAGTTATAATACTCCAGCATTATTTTACAAGAACTCTATAATCTACCCCAAACAAAAATCAATTCCGCTGTCATATGTGATTACGAAGATGTACTCAGAAAACTTTCCAAGTATCCTCATCCTTCATGAAGTATATACTAAGAGCAATAAGAATTTAATATTTATTTCGAAAACTAGTGCACCGTCAGTAGCATATACTCTGTTTTCTCGGAGCATGTTCAGATCAAATCTGGTTAAATCATCAAACAACAATGAAAAAACGCTGTGCCCTTCGTATTTCTAGATGCACAGAAAGTGTTCAATATTACAGAAGACAACATTTTTCTCTGGGATTTTTCGTTTAAATTGATCTTTTGTTTCTTCCGGTGAATAGAATTGACAGAGATTGACAAAAATGTTGCAATGAACGTCAGCTTGAAAAGTTGAGATAGAATTTTTTATGAATATGAGATCAAAAATTTCAACAGGTATTTCAGTTC
>NNCF01128851.1:242857-269554 GCA_002313205.1 Laupala kohalensis | reverse complement strand
TATATATATATATATATATATATATATATATATATATATATATGCAAAACGTACTTCACGAAACGTTATATACGATCCTTATATACCGTGAAGGGTGTATCCGTGATTATGTTGAAAAGTTTCAGGAATGATGGAGGAGGGCAAATGAATCAATTTGGCATAACGAACCATATTCCAAATACAATCGAGTCAAAAGTTATAAGCAAAATTCTACTCATTTAATTCCGTTTACCTGCACAAGTTTCACAAGCTGCTACATTTACAACACACGTTCAAAATGGCGCCCCCCCTGCGACAATGCAGGCATGGCACCGTCGCATAAAGTTCAGTCGTACCCGTTCGAATATCCCCGGTGTTGCGTGAACAGTGTCGAAGGCAACGAGAATTCTTGCCATGAGATCCTCTTCAGTCTCGACTGGTGTCTCATACACCAAGACTTTTCACATGGTCACCCTAGAAAAAATCAAGTCGGGAGAGATCAGATGAACGAGGTGGCCACGAAACAGGACCTCCTCTTCCTGTCCACTTTGCAGGGAATGTCTGATCCAGGTGCTCACGAACCCTCTGTCCAAAGTGAGGTGGGGCTCCGTCATGTTGAAACCACATCCGTTGACGAACGACAAGTGGGATGTGTTTCAGGAACCTGAGTAGTACATCTCTGATCATCACTGTGTACACTGCTGCATTTAGGCGGGGAGGACGAAGAAACGGACCTAGTACGGAATCATTGACTGTGCCTGCCCACACGTTCACTAAACATTTTTGCTGATGGCTCTTCACAACTGTAGCGTGAGGATTCTCATCGGCACAAACATGACAATTGTGACTATTTATAATTCCGTATCTGGAGAAACAGTCTACATCTCTGAAAAGTACATACGCAGGGAAGCGAGGATCGACTGCAATGCGCCTCCTGAACACAACACTAGGTGGGAAGTCAGCAGGACTCAAAGAATGCACTTTCTGTGGATGGTGGTGGTGTAGTTGCGTTTCATGTAATATTCGCCACACAGTACTGTGCGAAAAATTCATTTCACGTGCAACCGATCGAGTGACGATTGCATGCGCCTCATCCACCGAGCAAGTACTGCATATTCTAAGTCGAGAGTCCGTGTAGTTCGTCGTCCTCCACTTTCGTTGTACTGTGGCAACAACCGCCCTGTTTCACTTAATCGTTGGAACAATGGAAACATGGTGTGAACCGGATGTCTCCTACGTGGGCTTTTCACCTTGTACAACCATTCATCTTCTTTGCTGCTTCCATTTGCTCGCCCATACACGAAAATAATATCTGCATGTTCCATAACCGGGTACAACTCGATTTGGAAAGAGTTGATCAACGTAGTACTTCACCTCGTAAACACAGACATCGTACACCGATCAATTCAGTACACAGTACGCCGTCGGAATGGGAGTAGTTGAGTTGATTATCCCTGGCTCTTCTTCTCGTCGGGAATTTCTACCCTACGAACTTAGCACATGTATTCCACTGTCGGAGGTATTCCACTGACAGATCGCTTTACCATTTGACTGCCGGCAACAGTAGTGTAGTGGTTAAGGCGTTGGTCTACTAATCACAAGTTAGCGGATTCAAACCCGACTGAGGTCGGTGGTTTTTAACTTTTGACTCGATCGTTTCCGGACTACGGTTAACGGAATTAAATGAGTAGAATTTTGTTTATAATTTTTGATCGACTGTTTCAGGAATATGATTACTTATCTCAAATTCATCCATTTACCCTCCTCCATCATTCCTGAAAGTTTGTATCATCGCGGATACATCCTGTATAAATACGAAGGGGAGCCAACTGAAAACCTTAAAAGTGTAATATAAAATCGAATGTTGGCGCCAGTGGCTTGTAAGTTGGTACGCGTGTTTTAAGTAATGTGACGGATGTCCCCTAGTTTGCAGCACAGTGCAGATACGCGAAAACCGATGCAGTTACAGTATAAAGATGGCTGCCCCATTAGCAACGTTCACCGGAGACGAACAGCGTTGGGTTATTTGATTTCTGCAAAGTAAAGGTGTGAAACCTATATACATTTATCGCAGAATGAAGATTCAGTATGGGGATGCGTGTTTGTCACAGCATCAAGTGTATAAATGGTGAAGTGACGTCCGTAACCGATGCTTAGCGCCCGGGCCAGGCACATCGTAATGGAAAACGTCCGAGTGACATTGGATGACAACGCGACTGCTGCACACATTAGTCATGGTTCAGCACATTACATTATGCATGATGTGCTCAGGTTTCATAAGATGTCTGCACGATGAAGTCCCCGGCAGCGGACTTCGGAGTTCGGAGTTCAAGCATCGGCGTGTTGATGAGTGTGAAGAACTTCTGCGGCGCCTAAAACGCAACGGTAATACCTTGCACGAATCGTCACCGGAGGCGAAACCTGGGTCCATCAGCCAAAAGCGAAGAGAATGAGCAAAGAATGGCGCCATTCGACATCACCCAAATCAAAGAAGTTTCGAACACAGCCATCAGAAGGGAAGATTATGCTGACCCTCTTTTGGGACGAAAAAGGCGTCCTCTTGAAACACTACACGCCACGAGGAACCACTGTTACCAGTAACACATACACAGACCTCCTCAAAAATCATCTTCGGCCTGCCATTAGAACAAAACGACGTGGACTGCTATCGACAGGTGTTCTTCTGCAACACGACAATGCGCGGCCCCATACGGCTCGTGCAACTGTTGCGACAATCGCAGAAATGCGGTTTGAATGCCTGCCTCATCCGCCATGCTCGCCCGACCTTACCCCGAACGATTTCCATATGTTTGGACCCCTACAAGAAGCACTTTCTGGGGGCGTAATTCCATTCCGATGAACAGGTGCGACGGACGGTGCACGAGTGGTTTCCCAAAATATTTTTTTCTATGGAATTCAGGCACTTCGGAAGCGTTCGAAGACATGCATTGAGCGTGGAGGAGACTATGTCGAAAAATGATACAGGTTCATTGTATACGTGCACAATAAATAATATTTGAAAAAATAATTAAGGAAACTTCGCTAATAAACCACATCAGCTGAATTATCCAAATCTCTTAGAAATAGAATATTTTACACGTGACAAATTCGGGAAGAGTATGTGGATATTAATATATTGCTCCGATAAAACGTAGACAATATATTTCAGAATACAAGTGTAAGAAAAAATTACACATAGTACAGGCTGCTCGTTATCTACAAACAATGCAACCCAAAATTCCAATTATTATAAATCATTTTAAATGAAAACTCATTGAAATCTCTCAAATTGCGGAAGACCTCTCTGCCAGGTAACAGATTAATTCTGTTATGTTGAATGACAATGGGAGACGGAACCGAGATTCGAACTCGGGATCTTGATAAAGCTGCGCTAACCAACTGCGCCACGCCGTGAGGTCTCAGGGTCTCGTAAGTGAATGTTAATGGAAGACTGGGCCGGGATTCGAACGGGGTGGCGCAGTTGGTTAGCGCATGAACGCGTTATGCTAAACGTCCCGAGATCCAATCACGGTCCCGTCTTCCATTTCTATTCAACATAACACATGTAAATGAAAACGTTTCACCACAACCCACTCCAGACTTAGAAATTACTAAGAAAACTATTTTCCAACGCTAGTGAATTTTCTTGGTACAGAGCATTAAAATTCCCTTAATTGCAATTCGAATTAATCTTGAAGAAATTGCTCCTGAAAAAAATATTTCTTGAAACGCTCCTGAAATCTTACAAATTTAGAAACTCTCAGGTATGTCTTAGAATATCCAACAGTCCTCTTTAGAATACAAACGTCTGTTATTTTTATATGGAAGGGACTCGAAACATATCAGGACAATAATCAAATTAACAAAAAAATATTTCCTTTGTGGACGATTGACTTGGTTTATTTTAAAAACTGTTACCACACTGCATCAACTGATTGGGTCAACGCGGATATAAGTGAGCAAATAAATTACCACTAAGTATTCAAAGCGATGCAAGAAAACATGACATATATTAACGGCGCAAAAAGATAATTTGATTTGACTTGTCTGCAACGGCGTAGTCTCTATAGTGTTTTCTAACCCAAAAAGTTTCTTAACATCTAACAACTGCCACGTGCGTGGTGCAGTGAAACCGTTACAATAAACATTCTTTATTTAAAAAAAGAAATCAATAAAATTCCGCGTGGATTTTTCCCAATGGAAGGGACAATATGTTGACAGAGAACGGGTTCGCTCTAATGCGCAGCAACATTCGTTTTCAAGAGTTACACGTAAAAAATCTTTCGAAATTTGTACCCAGCAAGTACACATAAGTCCAGAGAAGTCGAAAAGTCTACTATAATGTTCCAAGAAGCATTTATATATATGGTCTTCATAATACCATTTTTATTCCCGAAATACATACAGATATGGAAAAGTATCTATACTATAACAAAGAAATTTCAAATACAATAGGAAATATAGAAAAAGCGTGGATGTTGAATTGAAAAATTCCAAAATACGAATAATATTGTTTATTTAACTATTTAATTAATTGAATTATAGGAGGAAAATGAGTTGAACTGTAACATATTTCCCATGCATCATAGAAACCGTCAAAAACGTGAACATGTGCTTATCTTTTGAAATACCCGTTTTGAAAGTTGCGCTCTTCTGTAAATAAACTTTTGTACATTGTTGGTATCATTTTAAATTTTTGAGGTAATATTTTGTCTAAATTTTATTAGTGTTTTCATTATAAAAATAAATTATTTTCAAGAAAAACAATGGTAATGTGTGTATTTACATGACTATAATTATGTTCACCAAGTAGCTCAATAAGTATGGAAGGCTTTTTTCCGTACCTTCTCCTCTAATTATTGGGTGCGTACGCAACACTGAAATTAAGGCCAACATTCATCATTAGAGTTTCAACCACTCATTCACAAAAGGGGTGGTCATAAAATTCGCGTATCGTTCGTTAATAATACTACATTGTGTTAAATCTATTCACATTCGCTTTAAAACAGTCCTTCTGCCATTCCACCAATTATTTTTTATCTTAACTCAATCTTGACGTGATCGAGTACTTTTTACCAGTAGCCCCAACACAAACCTTGGTTTTTCTCCGGTTCTTCTTCAGACATTTTCTTCCGCATTGATGGGGTGGTCTCTCTCTCCTTTTTCTTTTTTTTCTTTTGAGAGTAAAATAACTTATTTCCCATAATTTTTAACAGTTTCGACTAAATTTTCGCGATAAATTATTTATAAATGTTAGTTTCTTCACTACATTTACTCACTGACATACTGACACGAGTTTTCTAAGGTATGGTATAAACCATTTAAATGGTTGATTCTCCTTTTTAATGAAATATATGTTCGTAAAAAACAAATATGCATGACTATATGAGACTCTTGGGAAATGGATACACTTTATAAACGTAGGCTTCCGCGGACGGAATATGAACTTGTCCGGGAGAAACCGCGTCTTAGTAGATAAAACTACCAACGTTTCGGCCATCATGCACAATAGCAGCCCTTGTGAAATGGCATATGCACTATAGCAGAACGTTGTGTGAAAAGTGGTTGCATTGGAGGTTGGTTTAAAGACGATCAATTATGTGGCAGAGAGTCCTGAGAATGACTTAACAAAAGTCGAAACATAGGTCATCTGAGAAGGATCTATTTACAGTGACTTATGTTCAAGATAACATATACTTGGAAATATAGTTTGTTAAGGATTCTTACGAAATCAGTTTCCAATGTGTGAGGTGACATGCAATTTAAGAGCTAATCAACAACGCCTTAATCGCACAGTCTAAGTGCCGCTTCGAGAAGTTTCAGAAAAACGTCCGGAACATTTTTTGTTATAATAATAACCAGAAGCAGTTACAGAACGCGTTATCGTCAAGGTTGAGATGCGCTCCAAGTTACCTCAGATGGAGAATTAAATGTTCCCAAGACAGTGCTGCCAGGCAGAGATAATGTCAACATATAAATGCTTTCAGACACAACTCAGCGGAATATACATAAATTTTGAGTAATCACTGTTTACTGATGAGATCGTTTGCAAGATGCCAGGAAGTCGTCTGTCATCAGTGCGATCTTTTAGAATTCTAATGCTTCTTTGATTGTCAAGAAAATCTCAAGTTCGTTGGGAAGACTATCAGTTTGGGAAAAAAATTCCTTAGGAGGATTTCATAATCAAAAATTACTCTTGAGAATGAGGGAATATAATCTAAATACACTGAAAATTAAATAAATTCGAAAAATTGTGGCCCGAGAGTGTAGTTGCATATTTGATTAAACGAATGTATACAAATGTATATATAAATATTACTCTCGACTTACTTGCATTATCAAAATTTTTGCTATATTAAAATATATCAAAATAAGGAAAAAAGTACTAATACGTTACTGAATTAATTTCTGGATTAATTTGATTTGTAATATAATATCGGCATTAACATGGTTCGTGGTAAATACTCATGGATGATGTTTAAGTTTTGTACATCTAAATCTTAACATTTATTTATTTCTGTCTAAAATTATTTCGCTTATATTATCTTTCAAAGAGTCTTATATTACTGTAAATATATCAGCCATTAACCACATTCATCATTAATTCAAACCCATTTTATAAATTTTTTAGGAAAATAAGTTTAAATTTTTGCAAAGATCATAAAGTGTCAGGTCTCATGTTTTTTCCTCAAAAGCGAGACAAAAATAAATTACAGAAGAAAATAATAAACTAATACCGAAGTACAAATAGAGTTGAACACCTCTTAAGATAACCAACCTTTTCAAATTTGGATATCATCGTAGAATTTTAAGATAAATCATTTAGTATTCTTGTGTCAAGCCATTGTTTTTAGCTAGGATTTTTCTCACTTTATCGAGAAATGTTAGCGCGATACCTTAAAATCCGCAGCGATTAAACATATAACGTCGTCACCCTCTCGTACAAATGAAATATGTGGCAGGTGTTACAGGTTAAATTATGTGAAACTCGTCAGTAAAATTCGAGAATTTAACTTTACTTACTCATAAAGGAAAAAAACTTACTCATATACGTTGAAATGTGAGAACTGAAAGTTCGTGGGGTTAATCGAGGGTGGAATTTAATTAGAAAACCTTTCATGTTTTACGAAAAAAGAAAGGGTCAGAAAGGTTTATTACAATTTGTCTTCTTAACGTTACAGATTATTTCTTCCTTCAATTCGGATTAATTCATTCTACTTCTCTAAAATTAGCGTCTCCGCCTCACAACTGTAAGGTTTCGTCAATAAAGGTTTCTCTTCAGTAAAATCGAAAAAACGAACGCGTGCAAAATCACACGATTATATATTTTGAAAGTCTAAAATTTGTATGAATGGGTGCAAAGCTTGTAAAACACCCAACAAGCCTTTTATGCAATATGTGGATTATTGTTTATTAGCAATTTTTAATAAATAACCGCATTAAGTATTTAATAATATATAGACCAAATTTGTATGAAAGACTTCGTCTTTCATGACACAAGAATTTATTTTCGATAAAAATCACTTTGCTAATTTTGTTAATTAGATCATTCTTTTCAAATTTATATAAATTTTTCTATTTGTCTTAAGGCTATATTAATTATTTAAATTTTTTATAGAGGTCACCTGACATTGTGAAGATAGATTTAAATTTTTGACGGCTGTTTTCGTCCAGTCCGTCGTTATTGTATACGTCATGGGTAAGGAGGATATTCCGAAAGCAAATATTACGAAGGATATTAAGCATATTACTTTCTTCATAAATAACATTATTCTTTAAAATTGTCGTCACTAGTTACTATTATTCATGAAACAAACATCCAAATTAATTGAATTACAAAGGCGATGAATGATTTCATTACGGTATAACTTGGTTACAAAATTGGAACGACGAAATTACATTTTAGATAATTAATTTCTCAAATGTAATTTCTTTCTCGTTGTTACCTTGTGCACTAATTTTCTAATCATTTTATATCGTGGTGTATTTAATAGACATTAAGGTGATATGTTATGTAACCCCTTAATAATAATAATAATAATAATAATAATAATAATATTGTATTATGTATATTTTTATTATGTCTTCTTTTCTTTCTGCCATCGAGCATTGCTCACTTGCAGATTAATAAATTATTATTATTATTATTATTATTATAAAAAATGCCCCGCGGAACCATTAAAATGGAAGTTTTTGCCCAGTACATCCTGAGTAACGAAGGTGTATACTCAAAATCACGCAATTTTGCCAAAAATTATGCAATATGCCTACCTAACAGAAATTGCCGACATCTCCGAATTTAAGTAATATTCGAATAAATATCAATGTAGTCACTAAAGCGACTATTTGATGTAAATAAAAGCGTCGATGACAAGGTAAAATTCGTTCCACAGGTTCAATGCAGAAAGAACAGAATAGCGCCACAAGAGCGAGTGAGTTGAATTGATGGCCGATATTGGCGACAGATTAACGTTTTCAGAAATTTGAATGTTCTGCCAACATAACGTAAGGTACAAATATTATTGCTCTCATGGACGATGGCGAAGTAAAGGTGTTGGCTACATCCAGTTCAAGCTTTGTGCCAACATCAAGCCAGTTAGACTGACAATAAATAAATACATAAATAAATAAATACATACATAAATAAATAAATACATAAATAAATAAATACATAAATAAATAATAAATAAATAAATAATTAATTTATTGTCAAGAGCGCTATTACAAACATCCTGTACCCACGTTGAGGACAACAAAGTAATTTACTGCGACCAACATACAATAAACAAATAAATAATGCTTTTCCGTTCTTTTTTTTCGTAAGTTAAATTTTCTCCAGACAAAGTAACGTGACTTTGAACATACATTCACCCGCTGTCATATTCAGCGGTCCTTAACCTTTCGCAAGAGTCCATGGTACGCGTCGCAATCCGCAATTCGCCAAGTGTAGCGGCGTTCGCATAGCGCACGTGGGGGCGGCGGAGTTTTTCGGGAGGCGAAACGCCGCTTTTGTCAACAGAGGGCCGCCGCACACGCGCACTGGAGCGCTACGATGACGTAAAAACGCGGGTGAGCGGACGGCAGTCGAGCGCTTGTGTGCGGCTGGGCGCGTTTCATTGCACAACGTGCGGGGAGAGTAAATTGAATCCGTGAAGCTGTTTTGGTTCACCATCTTTACGATGGTGGTGTTCACACCAAGGAGATTGTATACAAGTGACACTTAAGGTGGGACAAGCAATCCGAGTTAATGAAATCACTGATATGTATAATTGTTTTCTTTAGTTTTTACTCTGTTTGAAAAACACAACAATATAAATAACAATAAGAAAAAAATGAGTTAATTTGTATGTATCAGTTAATAATATAGAATAAACAATATTTCGGAACTCGTTTGATTTGTTTGAAATGCACAAGAGCATGAGAAAACATGGAAGCGGCCGAGCGAAGCAGTTACGTGATTTATGCATCTCACCTCAGAAAAAGTGAAATATCTTTCTCAAATAGCCGGTGACGTATCGATAAAAGTGATGTGAAAAATTCTACGGAAAATTTACTAAAAATCAAAGTAAACTTCCATCACTTTCGTCATTTAAAAGTTGGTCTTATTTCGTAAATAATTGTTTTCTCAATAAGACGCAATGTATTACTTCATCAATTACAATCGCAATTAATATGGCCGATGAGGTATGTTTTTCAGGTTTAAATCACAAGAAGTACATGTTACTCAGTTAATTTATGCCAGTTTCATATAATTTAGTGATTTAATTCTACCTACGTCGAATGCACTCGTAGAGACCGACTGATACAGAGAATGGAAATTATTCTGCCTATCCGCTTTCACCCTATTAATGGTCCGTATGTTCCATCTTATTAAAGGCGGCGACTTGAACTCACGGGTATGTTACCTTGTACACAATTATTTCAACTAACGGCATCGCAAGACAGCACACACAACGAGTTTGAATTGATGTATAAACAATGTGTATTTCAATATTACTGTGTCTCTCTATTGGGATACAGAAAAGAATTACGACAAATACTTCTTTCCGAGTAATACCTGAAGGAAAATTCTTTTTCGTATCGTTAATAATGAACAGATTCTCGAAGAAAATCATAAACTGTAGGTGTTTGGATTATACGGATATTTTTACATGTACTGTTGTACTTTGTGAAAGCGCTGATCAACATTTTTCACTATAGTAATGAAATTACCAAAAGAAAACGAACAATTTTTGTAAAAAACATTTATTCAAATTTTGAGTAAAAATGTTTATTACTTGGCTGAATTTAGCCCCAGTATTCAGTGTCTGTAGAAAGACCTCGCTGAAGATTTAAAAGCATTACAACAAAAGAATAACAAAATTGTGCTACCCAGCAACCAAGTAAACAAAACAAGTGACTTGAGGAACTTCTATTTCTGTAGAAAGACTTTGTCGTGTTTGATTTAGTTACAGTGAAAAGTATCAAATCATACAAGATTGCCTCTAGTGACACCTTTCTGTAAGAGAGATACCAGACATTTTAAGGTGCAGTTAGGTTTGAATTTGTAGTCTCAAATTCAATAACACACCCAACGAAGCCTGGAACCCAAGTCGTTGTACCAACACACGAAAGATCATACATTATTACCTGAGGAAACAAATAATTCTTTAGAAATGCTCTATTAAAAACCCAGCTCCCTTGCATTGCTTCAATAGGGCTGTCAAGAAGTAGTTCTTCTAAGTACTCTCTCCTTTCGACATATTTTTATTAAAAGATTTGCGATCGTGAGTAAAATACGATTCATCACCAAGATGCACACTACACAACCACTGCCACAATCTGCGAACACCTTCCTCATTGCTATTCACAACATCTACTGCCAAAATTATCTTCTCTAGTCGTACATATCACGAAGCGAGGGCGCTGACCGAGTCCTCATTGGCTAATGCTCCGATCGCGGAGGACAGAGGAAAAGTCCTTGAACCTGCTGCCGATGTGGATTTTTCCACTCGATCAATGCACGGGGTTCGACAGATCACAGATACCTTCGACGTCGAAGACCCGATGAAGGTCAAGTTCGTATTTGGTACGCCCACAGACATTTCTCCCAGCCTCTCTCCAAGACTTTACGAAATAGATTCCACTAAAAAATTATTTCGATCTGATTGAAACCGCACGGTCCACAACGGAATGANTGTGAATAACAGTTCATTGTCCCCCCCCCCACACACACACACACACACACGTGGTCATACGCAGTTTGTAACTTTTTTGACAATAAAGTTTGCAATAAATAGACGCGTGGTTTTTAAATTGCAAAAATTTCAGTAATTAGACGACAGCATTCCCAGTATCGACAATGTCATTTACGGGAAATTTTAAATTTACGAGGTTTCGTCGATTTGTCGTTTTTGGTTGAGGAGGTCAATACCAATGTATTGAAATCCGTAATAAAAGTGGCATTTCTTTTCTAATACTAAAACTGTACTAGAAAGGTCATATTTTGGAATGAGGTCACGTTAGAAACGATGTTGGGTAGAATAAACAATCTGTGATTTTCGTCCAAACCGTCAGAGCCATTTTCGAGAGAAAAATTCCTCGCTCAATAGTAGTCCACTCATTTTAAATCAAAGTTGAACTATTAGGATACTAAACATTAATCAAATTAAAATGGATAATTTTGGAACGTATTCCACTTAAATGTCTTCGGTCCGATCACAGGATTTCCAATATTCCAGTGTTGTGTGTGTCCGACGCATTTTATATAGCGTGTACATGTGTCAACTGCAATATACCTCTCCATTATCATTGCCACATTTCCAAAAATCTGCTCGCTCTGCGACAATAATCGCTCCTCTTCTCGCATCGTATCACGTCATTTGTCTGCTGCAATTGCGTCACGAGTCGCGCGGTCCTTTGTTACGCGTCGCCAACGTTGCCTTCCGACCGTATCCAAGTCCTCTCGTATCAAGTGGCGAAAGACGAAACTGGGCTCACAATGCCAAACAACGGGCTGTCACGCAGTTTTCCCTTCGCGAATTTCATTTCAAATGTCGGAGAAATGGTGATTATTCATATGGTGCAACTATTAAGCAAACCCAAAGACAAATGAGTGTTACTTTGCCCGGTAACGTGTCAACAAACATTAAAGATGGATAATAAACAACAACAACATATAATTTACGAAACCGTCACATACTATCAAATGTCAGGCTATTATTGTAACACTTGTTATTTCCAACAGATGCTACACTCGAATAAATTTTAGAAGAAAAAAAAATAGAAATCAAATGTCTCCTTCAGCCATGTAACTAATGTATTATGAAGTTATAAAATTAGTCATATTTTTGCTGGTTAATATTGTACATAAAAAAATGAGGGAGAAAATATTAATAATGACTATAACTCCGTCCGCGATTGTAAAAATATTATAACATTTTACACGAATTTTTTAAGTAGACAAAGTCTATTCGAGAGAAAAATCTATTAGTTATTCTATTTCAACCCGAAAAGTCTCGAATGCTATGTGGGTCATTGTCATGTGAATGTAAAAATAAAAGCAAAGTTAACTTAAAATTTATATGATATATTACAATATTAAATACAAATACCATGTCGAATTTGTTTAAACCATGCATTAAATAACTTCTATATGAAGTTACTCTCATGTTACAATTATCTAATGCAAATTGAGTTCAGCTCAACCGAAATTTAACTTCTTGGTTCGGGACGTATGAAAATGCTTTCACTTCCTGGGTACACGCCCAGGTATACTTCGCTCATGCATATATCAAACAAAGGGACCACGCTACTGAGAAGTATCGTAGTTTTCCTTATGGTGCCACAATCAAATTTATTTACTGCCCTAATACAACAGTGGAACTTAAAAATAGAATATGAATATACTCTGCAGACCGGAGATTTAGGAATCACATTCCGGCAATACGGAATTCTCTCTCTCACTAGAACGTCCAGAAGGACTCCCAGGCCCAATCAACCCGACGTAAAATGAGTTGAGAATTTAACCTGGTGTAAACGGTCGGAGCAACGTTTTTTCTTTGTACCAAGAACAACAAATCGTGAGTGATTAAGATGAGTGGTGTGGACATACGTCGCGAAAGAAAGGTCACATTTGCATAAACCTATTAATCCGTATACTGGCCCCCATTCTTTATCGAAAAAAAAAATCTGGAGGGGGTAATAAATTGGCAGTTAAAGAACGGAAAGCAAATGTCTTCCGTGTATTTACATGTGGAGATGTGTGATAACTTTTGTCAGGTGTAAATTGTGACGAACCAGGTATTAAACCGGGGACCACCCAGAAATCGAGTACAATTGAGGAAGACGAACGGGTGGTATAGTGGTCAACACCCCTGCGATGATAGCAGAGTCCTGGGTTCGATTCCCGCTACGTCGCCATTTTCACCCGGCCGAAAATTATCAAATTGGGGAATGTTGTTCACTCAAACTTTATTATGCCGAATATAGGGAACGAAATCCCTTATTATGCAGTTGATTACGATTTTATTTACAGAAGGGGGCAATTGAGGAATTGTGTTGATATTAGGCAAACGATAGGCACTGCGACAGCCGGATTCGAAGTGAAACTGATCCAAGTCTTCAAACTTGACTATTAGTATTTCGTCACGTCGCGGATTGTACACGAAGAGGGTGAATTCATGGAAGGAATGATAAGTAATCCTGATATAGATACAGATTGGTGGTATATTTTGTGGTGTTTCTAACGTGAGATTTGTATAGTTCTCATAATGCCTTAATTGGCATTTCTTTTGAGGTTTGTTCCTTTTGTGCCACTGCAATGCAATCCATCACGCAAAATAGGAGTACCTACAATTATGAATACGTTTCAAAATTTCGCATTTATCGTTAAGAATACAATATTAAAAACTTCAAAAACAAATAAATATTCATATCATTGTATTCATATCATAAAAATAAAACATCCGGAAATATGTAACAGCAATGTAATGTAATGTAATGTAACAGTAGTGAGGCATAAATGGAAGATTATGAATTAACACGCTTGTTAATTGTGTTTTCTTTTACATTTCTATTACTAATGAGCAGGTCTCGGATTTTGAGTGGTTCATTTTTTTATTTTTTTTGTTTTTACTATAGCTTTGAGAAACCGATTTTTATCAGTTTTAACCTCTTAGGGTAATTTGTATTGAATTGAATTGTGATTTGCAAGTAGTAATAGTTATTAATAGTACTGAATATATATGCAAATTTTTCAAAATTCTCGTTGCACATAAGTGCATATGTGGATTATTCTTATTGCATGTAAATGCATATTTTTAAATACTTTGAACTCTACAATTTTTAGGTTACATTAGTAAGAAGCAATATACATCTTTATTATTTAAATATAGCTTACTGTTTGAAGAGCTCAGTGATTTTATTCAACTAATCCAATTCACACTCGCATATCTTCAGTAGTAAGACACAAATTACATATTTTTTGTGCACCTAGTTGTATTTTTATAGCATATTTTAACCTTATTTGCACATATTTTAAGGCTACATTTTGAACTTTTCTTCGTGCATGTTTTCCGGCTTTTAGTGCACGTAGAGTCCTGCTAATGAGAGAGATCTCAAATCATTTCCAACATAATTGCTATATTAAGTTCGCATTACAATGACAATGAAAATAAGAAGTGAACTTGGTATAAAAATTATATCGCAACATCTTAAGTTCTTTATAAACATCGTATACTCTGAGCAATTGTGACGAGTTCATTTCTTTTCACAGACCCCCGCGTCAACGACTGGCCGCTCCTGGACAGCCCTGTGCCCACGCTGGTGATGGTGGTCGTCTACCTGTACACCGTGGTGATCCTAGGACCTCGCATCATGGCGAACCGCAAGCCGTTCCAGCTACGAGGAGTTCTGGTCGTGTACAACGCCGCGCAAGTTCTTTTCAGTCTCGTCATGCTCTGGGAGGTGAGTGATTTCTCTATTCGATTTACGGCAATCTATAAATTACGTAACGCAAAAATAACCATTTTAGCACCCCCACCCCCTCACCACTATGACGTACGTGTAACGATACCTCTAAGGCCCCCCTCCAACCCAACAATTGGGTTAACACTACCGATACATCCCCCGGATAAGATAAAGTTTAGTTTCTCTTTGGAAAATATGCAGACACATATTAAATCACACTTCTTGAATGAGGAAATAATCTAATTATTATTTGAATCATCTGACAACGACTTGAAACAAAGTCGGAATGTTGTGAGTTTCTATCACCAAATATATACTGTGCGTAAGTCTTGCATTAATTATAAACCAATATAAATATAATAGATTAATAATAATATTTTATTTTATTTATTACTAACACGAACAATTATTTTAAATCTCAATTTCGTTCATAAACAGTCCATTAACTTAAGCCAAAATAACTTCAAAGTTAATAACCAAAGTTAATAAACCAATCTTGGAATTTGGATGAGTCCTTCCACCCCGAAGTCCCTAAGAGTTTCGGAGAGGGGGGTCACTTCCTGAGCTTACTGAGGCGAACTCCAAACGGGGGTCCTTGGTTATAACCGATTTCATGGAGTTAAATAAAAAAGGAACCAAAATTAACAAAAAATGTTATATGCAATGGTACTGAGAGGTAATACAATTTACTTATTTGTCAAATAGTTTTTTCAACTATAATATATATTTTGCTTTTTGTCTTCTTTCATAAAGCAAGTAGGTTGAATATTAAATAAAAATATAAGTAAAGACATTGGCACTGCATCTTGAATACATACCACAGGAACTTGTATCAGTTAATGCTTGGCGCCATGAAGCTGTATCTGTAAGAAAACCAAATTGTAACTTACAAAATTGTGTCATATAAACAAATGTAGTGCATGTACAATTAACGTCCATTATATAATCTAATTATTATTTGAATCGCCTGACGACGACTTGAAACGAAGTCGGAACGTTGTGAGTTTCCAAATATATACTGTGCGTAAGTCTTTCATTAATTATAAACAAATATAAATATTACTGATTAACAATAATATTTTATTTTATTTATTACTAACACGAACAATTATTTTAAATCCCAAATTAATCTCAATTGCGTTCATAAACAGTCCATTAACTTAAACCAAAATAACTTCAAAGTTAATAACCCAAGTTAATAAGCACTTGATTCATGCAAATGGTGCAATAAAACTCTGAAGTTCACAGTATTGTTCCTAAGTATTACATTCGTAATGAGAATGAAACGACTTTTCAGTTACTTATTCACATGTGTTTTGGTATCATTAACCCGCGTTTTGTCGGGAAAACCATCGCTCTGCATTCCGCATTCAAGTGGGAGTCAACTCAATCAAATTAAATTAGAACCGAATTAAAAGATTATAGTTTTGGACATAATTATCCTCATCAGAGCATTAAAAATAAGTGTAATGAGTAGTCCGAATCTCTACGCTTTACACAGTCAATTAAAAACAAATTAGCATACAAGTTACATTCCTTAGCGGTAAAGCCATGTATGATAATGATCATGGGAGGATAATTTCATAAGTTGAAAACTCGCCTAACCGTTTTGAACGATGTTTCTTCGTTGGAGATGAAAGTGCA
Organism: Laupala kohalensis; assembly: GCA_002313205.1. NCBI lineage: Eukaryota > Metazoa > Arthropoda > Insecta > Orthoptera > Trigonidiidae > Laupala > Laupala kohalensis. The sequence continues at coordinate 252,982 of NNCF01128851.1, read as the reverse complement.
TGGAAGTTTCTAGAAAGGAATAGGAAATAACAAAAGCGAAATGACATCAGGAATGACAATTTCCGTCCCTCCGTCCCCCACGGTCTGCTCACATCACCTTCTTCCGCTTCCTTTGACTTTCGCTTCGGTTTCAAGGTCTTTTACCAAGACACTGACGCCGCGACTTCAATCTTCAAGGCCATCGTGGAATGTTGCGTGTCTGTGCTAATATAATTTTATCACCATAAAAGCAACGATCGATTATTTCACGCGATTAATCGATAGTAATATATCGATTTTCAGATCGAATATACTGCGTGATGATTATTTGCTCCAATTACAAAGGTTTGTTTATTTATATATATTATTTATCTCGAGCATTTAATATCTACGATTTATTTTCGAAATAATAAATTAAGAAATATTGTATGGTCCATTAATACGGAGTTCTCACATGAAAATGAATATTAAGCAGTTTGTGATATTATTTGTCGAGTAACCGTAAAGTCTACATCATTATTACGTAATTAACGTTATCTGATGTTTCATTACATGTAAAATATTGAATAGTTTCTCGTGGCATAGAAATCACTTGTTCGGTGTGTGCATAGTAATATGATCTTTTTGAATATGATTTTTTTAAATATTTCTAGAATGAGTAATTCCTCAAGTTCCCATCAAACATTTAAAATATAATCATGAAGAAAATTATGAATGCAAGTAATTTTAATTTAATACATTAAGAAAATACGAGAACATTAGTTAGGTTAGATAGAATTTGAGGAACTAATTAGACTTCACTATTAGGCTATATTCTAGTGAAGCGTCTTTCATCTTCCCAATTTTGAGGTTAGTTTATTTCAAGTTAAAATGATTATCTACAGCACGTGTTAACAAAACAATGACGTTGCATTACGATAATCATTACTAACTTTTCTTTCACTGCGCAAAATGTTACACACGTCAGAAGTGTTATAAGAGAACTAAGTCATTGTAAAATAATACAGATATCTACCCGAGTTTGCTCATAAATTGAATACGCCCCAAAAATCACATAAAAATTTAAAAAAATCATACATAAAAATAAATATTCAAACTAGATATACCGGATTTGGGTTTGTTTTATCCCACGTTGACCTATTAAAACACATTTTAAGGTAGAGCTAAAAAATATATTCTTGACGTTACTCGACGCAAGTTTTATTTCAATCAATCGCATTAAAACAATAATTTGACAAATATCCGGCAACCAGGGTTGAAAAATGAAATCAGTTATGCTTCACAGATAATTATTCTCCATATAGAAGAAACAAAATCCCCTAGGGGACTTACATCTAGTAAGTACGTGTTTGGCAAACACGAGGCCCCGAACTGAGTCTGGCATTTCTTCCACTTACTTGTGCAGGGCTCCTTCCTTTCTCTTTCCTGACCTTCCTTGGTCACCTCTTGTTCTTTCGATCCCGACGCTATTAGGGCTCGGGTATCTTTCATTTTCCTCATTTTTGTCCCCCTCCCTCATTTTTTGTCTTCCCTCATTTTTTGTCCCTTCCCTCATTTTTGTCATCAATGTTTTGATGTATGTTTTGAGATAGGTTTTGGTATGTTGTAATTCAGGAGGATTTTTAGTGGGTATGGTTGAGTCATTCGGCGAGTCCCACACGCGGGGAGAGTCATGTTGGCTCTCCCTAGTACGTAACTGCATTTNTCCCTAGTGCGTAACTGCATTTTCCCTACCTGTACAAGTTTTTAGGTCTCCAATGACCTTTGATGTTGACGAGCCGTAAAGCCAAAAAAAAATCTGAAAATTCGTTTCATGTAGCGTTCACGTGAATTTTCTGGATTACTTTTCATTCGAGCTCAACTCTGGGTATCTATAATTCTAGAAGAGAAAAAAAATGTTAATCAATTTTCGAACCCAACAATGTAATAAAGCAAAAGTATTATATATTTTATCTTGTACCTCTATGGTGGCATTCTTGGGTCGGGAAGCCAAGTTTCCTCATATTTCAACTTATTAAAATAACAGAGGTAGAAACCCGCGGAATCATTTGATTACAATAAAATTAGATAGTGGAGATATAAATCAAAGTTTCACATCCTTAAACTTTAGATCTGTGTTCCCTAAATATACGAATTTGAAACAAAGCGTCGCGGATTTTCCCTCGTCTTTAACCTCGAGTATAGAGGTGTGATTCGCAGGATGCAGATGTATAACCCAACCTCCCTCAGATGTTTTCTGATGTGGGAAATTTATTTCTGGATTGACAGTTTTTCTCAATCCGCCTCAAAGCCACGGGGAACCCCCAGTTTAAGCTGATATAATCGCCATATCGTTATCATTGTTCTTATTCTAATACTTTAGATACGTCTCACCGTGGGATTCGACAAGAAGAAACCTTGAATAAATGAGGAACGATGATTGTTACATTGGACATTTGTCGTGTGACGTAACTGACATGAGAAATGTTTCCATGATAGTAGTCATATTTTTAGCTGCAATCATCTTGACGTGAGCATTTTGTGACGAACAATGACTAAAAATAAAAGGAAAAACTTCCAAAGCATTTTAAAATGAATTAAGTGATTCTGGTTTCTAAAACTAGAGACTGTTCATGGTGGCAATTTATTTTTTGGTGAGCGAAAGAAACGTTTTGCACAACATTCAACGAAACGACAATATTACAATAGGTAAATATAAAAAAATATAACGTATAACGCGAGTCATATAAACAATGATGAACATCAAATAAAACAACAACAAAATATGGAAAAGCATACGAATAAAACAACAACGAATATGGAAAAGCATACGAAACTATAACAAAACTTTACAAAAGAGCAACTATCAATTCATCTATTGCAAGTTTATATCGATGACTTCAAAAACTAATACGCAAAATTGAAAATTATGATGTCTGAACATCCGATATGCAAACGTTTGTACCATCAATGCTTATTTATCGATTCGGTGAAATTTGGTGAAACTGCCTATATAAGTCAGTATACCGTCAAATCGTTAATTGATGTTGGCGAGCCCTAAAACCCCAATTTTAAAAAAACGTGACTTGACCCGACACCCGCAAGCTAAAATTCACGCATTTTTGTGAAAGTCTTTCGCGGAATAAATCGATAAATTCGGAAATTACTTTTGAAACTTTATATCCAAAAGCGTAGTAATCTAAATTTTTCGCAATATTAATATAATAGAATACTTCGGCTAATTTTTATGCAATGTAATATGCAATACAAATGAGAAAAGATACACAATTCTTAATTTGTTTCGGGAATTGTATACCTTTCCGGTAAAAGAACAATCGCATTGTAGACTAGGAACATTGTGGTTCTAAAAACATACCCTCATAATACGTGAATTGAACGCAATAAAAAAGTTATAAAAGTACATAAATTCTCCGACAAAAAGTAACGGAATGCTCTCTAAGAATAGTTTTAAAATTCACCTGGAAGAACCGTAAGATTTTCAACTAACTACATACCTATCATTTAAACCATGGGAGAACAGTTTTACAGAAATTTCATATGATTGCAAACTACACTAGAGAAGAATGTGAGAACTTGTGCGTCATACTATACAAAGACCGTATTTGTGTAGCACATTGACCCTGCAGTTAACATTTCATACGTTCTTCCTCGGAACTGCTTAATGATGATTCCCTTCGTCTGGGAATGGAGAGGAAGGATTTCCCCGGCATTGTTGAAAGAGTCAAAGACATTTTACAAACGTATTTAACTTTTCTTAGCATTCATTGAACTTCTCCTCCCACACCACATTTTTTAATATTTATTTTATATAAAAATCGTAAATTATTGACGATTTGTTAAATTGACTGCAATTTCTTGGGAGCAAGTAACTAATTAAAAAATTAAAATCTCTCCCAACTTGCCAACTATTCGACGTATATCATCAGTGCTACAATAAAAGCATAACGTCGAATTAGCACCAATGTACAGAAACATTAAAAAAATTATTTAAAAAAAGAAAGTAAACTTTGGGAGATAAGAAAATTGCTAACAATTATTACACAATTTCCAAAAATAAATATAACATACTCTGAATACATAATTTTACATACCTAGTTCAGAATTACTAATTTTGAAAATTTTCACCCAACGTCCAAGCGCGCATGATTGTTGAGAAATCATTGCTACATCCTGACTACGCTACTTGTATTTTTACTTTCCAACTACACAGAATGTATAAGTTTTAAGATCTCTTCGGATCTTCACGAATTGTCTCCAGGAAAGACTATTTTCAAATTTTGGCGATGATGTCCAATGTATGTGTCTGTATGTGTGTTTGTACGTATGTTAAGAATTTTGTTTCCCTGATAACTAACGCACAAATCGATGCATCGAAACCAAACTTGAGATTTAACTTTGAATGCGTTGGGAATAGAAGTCTATTTCTGGACAGCTCCTACCCACTTTATTGACACTTCCGGTTTCTGAATATTCAAATTTTGAAAATATGCATAGAAGAATTTTTATTGTTCAGTTAATTCTGCTAAGTATAGGTGGAGAACGCAGCATTGTATCAGTCTTCTTGGGGTTTCCCCGTGTTTTTTCCTTTGATACCACTACAATATTCACTTATCATTCACCTCTCAATTTATTCACATATCATCAGCCTCGGAGAGGTGCATGGCAGGGCATCCAACATCCTCGTCATTCCCCTGCCATCCTTCTCGTGCTATCTACAGACTAAGAGGACTGGGGTAGAAGAGGAATATTTTTGAAACAATTTCAGAATTTTCTTTTAGTGTGGAAAATTAACTACTACAATAAATATAGAGGAAATCGTACACGAAATATGAATCTCTAATTAAAACATAGATGGTTGTTCACCAGGATATTACCATATTCTGTAGTTTCGTGTACATACAACATTCAACACAGTTCTGATTTACATAACTGATTGCTGGATGATAGAAATTAATTAAGAAATAAACAATTAGTTTTCAAAAACATCTGAAATCATTATTAAATATACAGTTTTATTTTCAGGAGATAAAAAATATGTATTGCACAAATTATACAAAAATTGTAAATGGAATCGAACTGAGGATACAATAAAGAAAAAAAAATCTATGGATTTGTTTTCCCGAAGTGTTGTAATGATGGAGTGATATTTTGTTCAACAAAAACTAAAATAAAAAAGTAGGTTTGAGGCTTTAGCCTTATTCCCCTTCAACCCCCTCCTACTGCCGCACTTTCCAAAAACGATTTCTTCAGGAAAATTTTCTTTGAAAGCAAAAATAATTTATTTCTTTGCTTGCAGCAAAATTGTTAATGAGAATTGTACATAAGCTCTTCATACAGTTTCGGTTTTATTTTTTTGAAATCAAAGCTACAGAAAGTTTTCATTCTTGTTACACGGTAAACATTATATATTTCATTAAAATATGTTCGAATTTCTTCAAACTAACGTAAAACAGTTTACTATTCTCCAAAAAATATATTAAAAGATTTAGCTATATTCTAAAACTATCGTTTTCAGAAAATTTTAGTAAAAATACGTTCTAATTTGTTTCACTCAAACCTTCTAATTTTTATTTACCTTTTAACATGTAAACAAACCTTTTAATAGTTCTATTTTGTTATAATTTTCAAAATTTATATTCCAAAAAACGTTCTATAAAAATTTTGCGCTCATATGTGACTTTGTAAATGCAAAAGAATACATCACGATTAGATACAAATCTAGTTTCAACATCACTTCAGTTTGAGAAATGTATCGGCACATTGCTCAATGATTTTGCGGCAATTAACAAGAAAGTTTTCGAGAGCAAGGTTTATCAACGTAAGGGATAATATACGCAGCCTGACTTAACCCGACTCACTTAAGAATTTTATGGACTAATGTGTTACAAAAAATAGCCATAAAAGAGTTAAAGCGATAAAACTCTAGACGGGCTAATGTAAAACCCACAAAAAATCCACCAAATGATCATTTATTTCACTTGGCGAAAGTGATTATAGAAACTAATTACATCAGGCGCGATACCCACGAAAAGAAGGATGGGAATTTTATTGTGGTGTTTAATTTGTTTCAGCATCTGATGAGCGGATGGCTGCTCGACTACAGCTATAAATGCCAACCCGTGGATTATTCGCAAAATCCAACAGCTCTTAGGGTAAGTGTTTCGTCTCTGTTAACAGATACTTTTGNATGCCAACCCGTGGATTATTCGCAAAATCCAACAGCTCTTAGGGTAAGTGTTTCGTCTCTGTTAACAGATACTTTTGATCTAAAATGTGAATGAAAATAGATTTAAATCACTAAAATTGTTCTTTTGTCAAAACAAACAACAGTACCATTGATAACAGTAGACTTCTCTCACATTGTTGGAATTAAAAATAGATATGTCATATTTTCCGTCTGCACATTTAATTAATACCAAACTATTTTTATGAACAGACATATTTACACTAAAAACACAAATAAATACAATAAAATACACAAAATTTCAATCCTTTGTTGTGGACCATCTTCAGGCAAATTGACAACTTAAGAGCAAAGGGCTCACGTCAGGTGCATTTTATTTGTTTGTGTTTTAGAGTAAATATATTTCTGTTTATAAAAAAAATAGAATTGTTGATTTGATATAAAAATATACAAATTTTAAATTAACTTAATTATTGTTTTTATATATTTCCTCCGTAATATTTGTAGTTTTATACCTTTAATATTTACATTGGCTTCATGTATTTAGATTTATTAGAATGGCGTAAAGGCAGACAGTCCTTATGGCTAGAACAATTCCACAAGTAGGAAGTCAATGCAATAGTGCAATCTTCGAGTATTTAACAGAAAATAAATTAAAAATTTATCCATCTCGCTCACGTCATATTTGCATTTAACACAACAAATTTGTTACTTATCGACGTTGAAAGAAATCTCAGAAACGAACACAGACAAAAATAGGTTCGTAAATTTTTAAAAGGATATTGCTTTTATGTTGCGGAGGCTCATGAAGAATGGATTTTTTTAAATTCCTACTACGATACACTGCGTAGGGATGGATGGTGATTTTTCGAATTTGCTCCAGATAATTGAGACATTATCTCAGTATTCTTTTGTAAATAAGTACCATTTTGTCAAACTGAATATATCTAAAGAAATACAGTAACATAACAAAAATTTCCGTGTGAAGATTCGAGGGTGGTGACTAGTTTCCACAAATTTCCCCGGGAAACGTTTACACGCTGACCCTCCGCGGAAATTAAAATACTACTGCAGTTAATTGTTAATTACATGATAACTGGTTCGATAACAATGTCAATTGTAATGCGTCATTATAACAAAAAAGATTTTTGTCTCATTTTAAGTACGTGGTCGCACTTCTTATTTTCCTGTATCGTTTAGAGGCCATGATTGTACCACAAATACGATAACGATCTTTCTTGCTATGCGATAACGCGTTTATACTAATGAATGTAATGGGTCTATTATGGTATGGGAAGTACTTATCACATATTTAAAGAGAATGAATAATCATAGTTTTTTGGGAGTCTGATTTATTAAGGAAGCAATTTTAAAATAGTTTCTCAGAAGTCATAATTGCAATACACAATCACAGCACCGTTGTTACATAAAATCTGTTTATTTAACCAACAATTATAAAGCTATCTAATAGAATGAATGAAATATAAAATGCAAAAGTATTTGACACAAAACTCACAGGTCATATTTACCTTTATTTTATTCGACAGATTTCTCTTTGTGGACAGATGTGGACTCGTTTAACAGTAAACGTGATAAACAAGGTTAAATTTGTAATCTCAAATAATAAAGAATAACAAAATTCTTAGTAGATTTGCTAGGTTTTTTCACTATTTTTAAAATATGTTTCAACACATGCCCTAATATGTTAAATATCATAGGACTGATGAGATAAAGTAGTGCTGTCATATAAATGTATGTTTTCGCGGTCGGAGTCCGTATGAACTTGTTTGTCCGGGACAAACCGTGTCTTAGTAGATACAACTACCAACGTTTCGGCCATCATGCTGTGGCCTTCTTCAGGACAATGTCAGTGTCGTACAGACCTAAGTCGCTGTCGTACTCTGCTTAGGCCACAGCATGATGGCCTGAAAAAGGTCACAGCATGATGGCCGAAACGTTGGTAGTTGTATCTACTAAGACGCGGTTTGTCCCGGACAAACAAGTTCATAGTGTTGTCATGACGGAAATAACGAGGATATTGTCTGACAGATCTCAAAACGCAGCGAATGCCTTTTCTCGTAATAAATTTATCGATTGTATACAATGTATAAAAACAACTAGGTATAGCATGTTCCTTTTTACTTCGAAGTAGGTGAAGTAGATGCTTAGGAGAAGCGGAGTATCAGCTGGCGGTTGGAGTTACCTCTGAAGGTAATGCTTCAAAAAACCGTAGCTTGGTGAGACCTATGCCACGATTTTTTGAAGCATTTCCTTTAGGTGTTTATTTTAATGCATACGATTCAGAACAGATATTCCGCTACTACTTAGCATTTACTTTACATTCTTAACTGCATAGTAAAAGGGTGTAGCACATGCTGCACCGTCTACTTTTGGTGCATACAAATCAAACGGCAACTAACTATACTAAGCAGAGTAAAAGCATTTGCTTCTTAATGTATACCAGCCATTGTCTGTGTGAATGTCAGAGAACCTGACTAAGCGCTATCGTTTAAAATAGTAGAAGGCAAACAATTTTTCATATAAATTTTGACACTTCACTAACATCACAGAAGATTCTGAGGAAGAGAACGAAAGTATTAAAATCATTCATGCAAATAAGAGAATTAGTTTCTCAATATTGCAATGAACCATTTGTATGTATGTTGTAACAAGAACAAAACTAAGAAGAAATATGTCAACTCGAAATTACGCAAATTCATTCAATTCGTGTTTCTATGAAATTTGGTCGAGTAATGTTACACAAATTAAAAGTCTTAATATGTTTTGCTTATAATTAAATCACACCAAACTGAAAAACGACAAACTGATTTGGAACGAAAACTTTTTATAAAGAAAGTAATATTAACTGTGAACTCTCTCATCCTGCCATAATCATTATGAAAATGACGAATAGCTTTCTGAGACAAAAAAGGGCGATCAAGACACTGCAAAAATGACAGATGACCTATATAAAGTATTTGAAGATAAACTTGTTTCTCACTTCACTTTTAGACACTTCTGCAAATTTTTAAGATATGGAAAGTAATGTGTTTTCCATTGCATCCATTTAAACAAGTATTAGACATTGAAAAGAATTAATTCTCAGTCGGCAGAACCACGTAATCAGCGACTCATCCACACTCAATGTCATAACTGTGCATCGAGAAATTCAATTTCACAAGAAAGAAATCCAGAACTCAAACGCTTATTTGCGCTTATTAATTTATTGTATATTAGTCACAGTAAATTACTTTATTGTCTTCTACGTGGTCTCACTCAGTTTGTAACAGCTCTATTGACAATAAATTATTTCTTTATTTATTATCAGTCTACTTGGTTTGAAGTTGGTATAGCGTTGTGCACAGTGTAGTCTACACTTCTACTTCACCCTCGTCCGTAAGAGTATTGATATTTGTACCTAGCGTTATGTTGGCAGGACATTCAAATCTCTGAAAACTTTAATCTACCGCCGATATTCAAGTCATCAATTCCAGTCATTTCTGTCTCTTCTCCATCGAATGTGTGGAACGATTATCATCTTGTATCTTAGATTGTTGTGATACTTACTTCTATCTCCTTACAGCAGTAGTCGCTTTTGTGACTACTGTTAATATTTATTTGGATATACAGTAGAACTTTAACTGTTTCTCGAGTAACCGTTTCAACGATTAACCGTGGTGCACACACGTCCGTAAAAAACAGAAAATCAACTACATTCATAAATCGAACTATTTCCACTGTTGTACGTAGTTTCGTAGAGACAAACCCTCAGGTATCAATAAAATTTTGACTTCCATTAATGAATGTATTTGAGAAAAATCAACTGAAGAAAAGAAAATCATTTCAAATCGTAAAAAAAGAAGATTGATTACTTCATATTTCTACTTTTGATAACGTGACATCGTTCACACACACATATATATCTGTCTCTTATACACATCTAGATGTGTATAAGAGACAGG
>NNCF01128851.1:205116-225840 GCA_002313205.1 Laupala kohalensis | reverse complement strand
AGTATAAGAACTGAATGAAGATTGAATTGTGTTCTATTGGTTGAACATTTGAAACTATCTGAACTATATTTTTTTATATAGAACACAAAAAAAAAAAAAAAGAAAAAGAAAAAAAGTTGCTTATTTGAAGCTGCGTTTGTGGGTCATTCCGTCCAAAACGAATAGTTTCCCATCTCCAAACATCTACACGCACCAAGACTATTACGTCTCGAAACTTCTGCCACAATAGGAAACGCGTGTGGAGATCCCCTCCTCCCTTCCATTTACGACGGAGCCTCGTGTCTCGAGTCGTATTGGAAAGTTCTCTTTCTCCAAGTGCGCATGCATCGGCTTTACGTAACACTGTTTACGGCCTCTATCTTAGTGACCCACTGACTCGTACTGCCACCGCAGCCGCTTGAGATGAGGATGGCGCTGTGGCAGTAGCAACCACAGCGGGGGGAGCCAGAGCGATCGTTTATACTCCAAGTCATGAAGCTTCGTCGAAAATTATTCAATATGGCTGCCTAATACGAATTGCCAACTTCTGCGAATAAAAGTTACATCCAAATAAATATTAAAAAATTATATCCACAAAAGCGACTATTTGCTGCAAAGAAAAACACAAGGTAAAATTCATTCTACACGTTCGATACAGAAGTAATAAAAATTACGCTACAAGAGCAAATGCATTGAATTGATGGCCGATATCGATTTAAGTTTTCGTAAANCAAATGCATTGAATTGATGGCCGATATCGATTTAAGTTTTGATAAATTCGAATATCCTGCCAACATAACGCGAGGTACAAATATCATTACTCTTATGATATTTGATGGCGAAGTAAAAGTGTTGGCAATACTGTGCACAAGCGCTATACCAACATCAAGCCAATTAGATTGACAATAATTAAAGAAAATTTATTGTCAAGAGAGCTGTTACAAACTGGGCATGACCACGTTGAGGACAACAAAGTAATTTACTCCGTTCGCGACATTTTGTAAGTTAAATTTCTCGAAGCAAAGAAACATGGCTTTGAATATACGTGAGCTGTTGATGATGACGGAGTTGAGCCTAGGCCATACACATGGCGATCATTACCAAGTACATTCCAAAGTTGATCATTTTCGAATGGTGTGGCCCTTTCACCTTTGGCATGGATAGTCAAATATTCGATGCTGGAAGGTGTTGGAAGACCGGTCGATTCGAACGACAAGGACCTTCCAGCCCCGAGTCCAAGACAAAGGAGACGCCTTCCTTGTCGATCTGGCTTCACATTCGTCGAAGAACGCCAATAGTGCGTGTGTATTGTCTCGTATTTCAAACAAGTCTGTATATAAACAAGTATGTGGGGATATAATTATAACATATACATGATCATAAAATTATATTTATTGAAATTTTATCATAATTATGACCTGTACCTTTTTAACAGCATCCCACATGCGTTTAAGTTGTTAATGTCGCTGTGTAATATTGTTGTTATATAAGATAGCATATAACATGAAGGGCATATAGCTATTTAAAGCTCCGAAGATTGTTCCGGTATTGTTGAACAAGAATTAGTGGTGTAATATGTGTTCAACTAATTTCAGTTTCAACAAAACTGTATCAGTTACGGCTTCTTCATTTTTTAAATGATTGATATTTGATCGAATAAAATTAAATATGGACAAATTTAACAGAAACGATACAAGTTACACAAAATTATCATTTGAAATATTTTGAAAGTTTTGTTCGCAAATATTTGTTGATGGTTCTTTGGCGAGGCTTGGCGTATATGTGACCAGCCTTTGCCGCCTCGTACCTCGTTGGGGCGAACGGGAGGAAAATAATTGATGCAAATATTTGCCGATGACTCTTTGGAAAGGTCAGGCATGTGTGTGGCTCTAGCTTAAGGCAAGTGCCTGGCTGTCCGGCCCGGAGAAGCACCCCGCCCCGCCAAGGAAGCAGCTTCGAGGTCTCGTGATCGGATTCTAGGTCATTGGCACACCGGCCAGATGGATTCTGCGACTACGCCGGGCCTCTGGACTGTGCGTGGGATCTGTGAGATGCGAAAGTCACTCCGGATGCTTCCACGACGATCGCCGAACGCTTTTGTTTGTGACTCATCATTCAATACAAACTGCGTATGACCACGTGGAGAACAATAAACTAACTTACTCTCCGGAAGCAAGCAAGGGACCATCCCATCAATTCCGATCAAGGGCCCTAAGGCAGAGGCTAAGGATTCAAAAATTTCAGCAAAAATTCCTAGATAAGATGAAAAGTTAGCTGCGATTTATAATACTAATAGAATGTCAATATGTTTGTAATTTAACGCAAAAAATTTACATGTACAAATTATTAACGAACTGTCGATTAATCTGAGAATAGTGTTTAAATATCATAAGAATTGAAATAACACTAAATAATAATGGAATAATGGAATAATGGAATACATTATGTATGGTTTTTTTTTATAATTCGGACCACCTGACGACGACATTAAGCGAAAGCGGAAACGTTGTGAAATTTTATCAGAAAATATACAATGTTTGTCACCAAAATGTCGTAATCCATTATTTATACAACTTATTAGAGAATATTCATGACAAGCAATTTTAAATATTATTTTTGACGTAGACTTAGAACTCACGAAGTGATTTACAAATAAACTTTCCTTCAAACATCAAAACATCATAATGTTTCTTTCAGTGAACGACAAGTAATGTTATTTTACTCTCTCATATACGTAGTATGTAGGAAGTATTGTAATCGTGAAAAAATTCGAAAAGGAGATTTTTGCGGAAATATCCGTTTTGGTTATCCCTGATTCTGAAAAAGTTGTTTTTGGCGTAACGTCCGGTCGTCTGTCCGTCTGTGCGCAGCGATTCTGAGTAAATGGATGAATCAATATAATTCGCATTTCGTATCCAAGGTAGAATTTACTTGTTGTCGATGCAGGTGCTCTTAATTTTTTGGTTTACTTTAAAAAAAAGGGTACTTCACATAAACGTCAAAGTACTGTTTTGCATGTTTCTCAAAAACGGCTTCAACAATATTGCTTATATTTTCTGTACGTTAAGTACAATTAGTATGCATTACATCTGCATTACCGGTATTTCGCTTAAAAGTTTGGTATAGAGAGCAGTAATATACTTTCTGTCTGCTTCACTTACACAATAACTGCTTCAAGAAGCTTGAATAATATTTAGCAGTATAAATGAACCAAACAGGCGTGGAATACACTTTTCGAAAACAGAAATGAAAGATATGATAATGATATAATACATAGGAGGACAGCAAACACTCTGCAGATACGAAAGTACATCAATGTATGTGAAACGGAATTACATTTACATAACACTTTTACGATATTTATAAGACTGATATGTCGGTATATGTTTTGAAATAATATTGTGAATATTTATTTTACTTTCAAATTTCAAATAAAAAACTGCAATAAGTTCATCTAGCGACTTAGAGCATGAATAGAACACTGAAAGACGACCAAAATATAGAGGGTCACGCCAGAAATGACCCATTCGCTTCATAATTTTTTCTCGCTCTATGCTGCAGACGGAGAAACCAACAGTTTCTATACATTTGCGAAATTGTAATTCTAATTTCTTCTCCATGTCTCAATTTTTTGTACTTACGAGTTGCATGAGCGACTGTTGTAATAATCCTCTGCTGTCAGTATCAGAGAAAAGCAAGTCATTTTACTCTTCCAATCATATGCACGCTTCACAGTACCTCCTGCTGTATTCAGAGTAAAAAATATCTTCCTGGTTAACCACATATTTTAGCTTCGTGTGAAAAAATCAAAGGTAATCGTCAAATCAATTAAGTATTCTGATATGGGAAGATTTTTCTTTTAAATTTCTACCCTTAAATTCACACTCGGTGCATACAAAATACAATCCTTCCTCAATAATTAAAAGGGAATATTTAAAAAACGGGAACATTGTGCAATAGACAAAAAACGAAAACGGAATGTAAAAAAGATAAATAAAATAAAAATTTTACTCTGGACGAATTTAAAATAGAACCCCAAACACACGAGCTATTTTATCAACGTTTTTGATCAAATTTTTGAAAGATGACAAATATTGAAAATTAAAAGACTGGAAGAAAAAATGTTTCTTCCAAACGAAATGAAAATTGACATTTTTTCATATACCAGGGAAAGTACGCACACCTCAACATACTAAATCTTTCGACTATCCTATATTCCAAATTATTTATCAATTAAATTTTATCATCAATTTTATTTTATCATTAATTAATTTTTAATCTCTAATTTTTCTCTAATTTTGAAATATTAAAAACTAATAACAAAAAACACGAAATATTTGAAAATGTCAAGAAAGTCCTGGAGAGTCACTTTACTTTTTCCCTCAGTTATAAAAAATCGCATCCGGTGCCGATGGGTGAGTGGTCACCGAAGTGAGCGGGTTCAAACCCGGGAGAGGCCGACGGATTTTTAGAATGCGAAAATCCACACACGGCATATAGTGTGATTATACTGCATTTAAAAGATCCCTCTCGGCAAAATTAATTCTCGGCGAAAAATGCATCCACGCGGAGTTCCAGCTTCCACTACCAGATGGCAGACGGAACGTCTAAATTGCGAATGTGGTTCAGTCCAAAGGGTCGTAACCAAAGAAAAATGGGCCACAATTAACGGGTACCAAGACCCATACGCTATAAATAAATAAATACAATGGCATACGACAAATAACAGAGCCCACGCATGAAGACAACGAAGTCAAAAAGGAACATGACAAGCATATATTCGTGGACTATTTTAGAGCTGGTTTATGCGTGTTTGCATATTGCCACATCTTTAATGAAAACATGTTTTATAGAAAAGAGTGGACATTATACTTCATCAACTTAAAAAGAAATTACATTTTATTTTTAAGAAAGTCCTAGAAAATAGTTTATTTCTTATTTTGTGTCGAAGAACAATTACAAAGTGCTCATATTAAAAAATACTTGTTACGTTCCTCTGGCCTAAGTAATCATTACGGCTTTAGACATCGTTTTAATTTCTTCATCCTCTTCAAATTCGCTTCTCTCGTTAATAAAATTTATTGTATAAAAAGGAGTTGCAAACTGTGTATGACCACGTGGCGGATAATTATCTAAGTTACTCTCCGGAAACAAGCGAGGGGCCATCCCATCAATTACGATCAAGGACGCAGGGCACTGGCGGAATAAATACTCATATAAAAATATTTAATAAAATACGTAATTATCTATTTATTATTCCAAAACGAACCGCAGATATAATGTACAGTAAAAGTTCGAGATCAATAAAAAAGGTTTAAATGACATTTCCGTCTATGGAAAATCCGTCACTACCCGGAGGATAACCCGGGCCAAGTGTTTCGTGATTTTCACTCTCCTGTTGCTTCGCTGATCTGAACCGAAATACTTAGTGCGCAATTTCCACCACCTTTGCAATAGAGAATCTGAAGACACGCAGAGAATCTGTTTTCTTTCTCACAGCGTGAAAAGACTTTGTCTCATCTAATAACCTTCCTCGACGTAAGAAAACAAACAACTTCAAAATCTTCACGAAGGTGAATTTCCATCATTACCTTCACATTAAAAGCTTTTAACGNTCTTCACGAAGGTGAATTTCCATCATTACCTTCACATTAAAAGCTTTTAACGCGAGAAACTGCAACGTCTACGCTCAGTTATACAAGTAAACATCGTGTACAGTTATTTTTGGAATGAAGAGAAACCGAAAGTAAACAAACTTAGTCGAAAACGCACTTGCAAACTGTGTATGACCACGTGGGGTGCAATAAACGAAGTTATTCTCCGGAAACAAGCAAGGGACCATCCCATCAATTCCGATTAAGGGCCCATGAGCAGAGGCGGTTTTAATATTTATATAAGAAATTGTTTAATGAATACGTACTGTTTTCCATTTATTATTCAAAATAAATTGCAGATATTTGTGCAGTAAAAATTCGAGATTAATAAAACAAAAGTGTTAATGACATTCCCGCCCAAGGAAATTCGCAACTACCCGGAGAAAAACCCGGGTCGGGATGAAAGGGGCTACAGAGCTAATGTACACTACCGTAAAAGATTTCATTACCAAATTCCAATAATCTGTGATATTTTCATATTATTTGAAGCTTCGGCGTGTCCTAAGCAAAAATTTTAAAGTTCTTTTTCCTTTCATAAATTTTTAGTTTGGAGAAACTTGTGGAAATACTGACGAAAAAAAACAGTTTTAAGAATTATTTTACTTCAGAAATATCTCCAATACGCCAACTTTCAGACACATTTTATTGAAATTTATACTCTAAAGATCTATCAAACAATTTGTGGACACTCAATTCCGGTATTAAACATTATCAATGTCATTTCCGATTAATACCTGTGTACGTCTTCGAAATTCAAGTTCTTTATCATTACGTTCATTAAGTTTTTTTCTATCCATATTATCCTTGATCTTACGTGTGAGATCAAGACATTAAGGTGCCTCCAAATTACTTTTAATAGATAGGTAGAGAAAGCTCAACGGACCACACCGTTTCGCAATTTGACATACGAGAAAAGTCGGAATTGCACGGACAATAAACACAATTTTAGTTCCACTAATACTCTCTCAATTTTAAATGCCTTTTTCTACAAATTAGTGTGTGATTACCTCAGTAGGATATATAATTATCCCAACTCACAAGTGGTTTCACTTTAATGCACGAAGCAAATATTTCTATACCGTATTTACCACTTGCGGGCGCGTAGTACTCGACTCAAGGCCATGGTCATCACCACACTTTGTTGTTTCGCTTTGTCGGTCTTTTAATTCTTACAAGCTCGCAGCGCGAATGATAAAACTTCATTCACTGTCTCAAATAAATTGGTTTCTAAAGTGGTTCTTATCTAATGCAACAAATTTAATTTGAATGCGGAAAACGTGACTACGATGTGGATTAGTCATTACTTTCATGTATAACATCAAGCAGATTCTTACCAAATCCTATCGTCAGAATAATACTATATGTATATTTCTTAAAAATTTATCAATTTCTTTTTTTCGTAATGTAAAATTTTAAGAATCTTCTTTTTGAAGACTTGAACAGGAACATTAAATTTTGAAATTTCATGAAAATAAAAAACGTCCCTCATACGTCATTGTAGATTTGGTTACAGATCAAACACTCCTAATGCTTTGGGGAATACAATTCTTCTTCTATAATTTCTGTATTTAAATATTTCATTTACAGCAAATAATAAACCATTCCATTTAAAAATTGAATATTTGAAAAACAAAAAAAAGGTGATAAGTACTCTAAAATAAGTCATTTACAACTCAACGTGGTCAAAATATTGCGATACGAAAATAATAATTTTATATAATATCAATAAAATTTGGGAGGGAAAATGAGAATAATAATGTTAAAAACAAGAGAAAACAAACAAAAACTCAGAAATACAGCATTTGATCTCTCGCAGCAACTTTTTAAAATATACAAAAGTCATCAATTCGACCGCAATGATGGAAAGAAACACTACGTTTTGCATAGAAAATAGCTTGTAAGTGACTAACATCAAGCTTTAACTATAGAGTGAAGTTCATCAGATGAGTAGAATCACAATTTCACACATTAGACCGATTAAATGTTTCCAGAAGAGAATATTATGAGTTCAAGGGGAAGTAAGTAACGGTCACTGCTTATTGGGAGAAGAAAATCAACCAACGAATCCAATTTACTTTTCCAACTTTCTCCTTGGCAATTCACGTGTACTATCCACGGCAAAAATTGTTACTAATACAATTACCTGACAATATATCAAATTTTGTGTTAATAAATCCAACATTGTGACTGTTACCAACGTATAGATTTAGCGCAGAAAAAAGCAAAAAATGCGAGGATTGACTTACGAAAATAGAAGAACATGGAGTTTTAAAACAAGTATTATCCCTATCATTGAAGTATCACTTACAGCAAATTTTGTAAATGCAATGGAATATCTGGGAAATACAGGAGAATTGAAAATACAAGTGATATCTCTTCATGGTACAGCACACATTTTAAAATAATGCCTAATCTTTAGAAAGAGTATAACAGCCTGGAATTAGAAACTTAAACGACACGTTTATAGACGTGAAGTTTATAGACCTACTACCTGTAGGAAAAATAATAATACTAACGTTTCGTTTAAACTTTACAGTTGTAAATTCCAAAGGGGTTACAATATTACAATAATATTAGGTATTTTTCTTGGCCCATATAAAGGCTGCCTCTCCACTAAAATTAGTCGTAATCTAACATGGCGATATTTATACATCGGTTTTTCTCCGGTTTTTCTTCGGATAGTGGCGGAGTTTTTATACAGGCTCTCTAGACTCTCTGGACAAGAGCCTAGAAGCAGCGTCTATTGAAGAAATAAATCTCGAATTCAGATTATTTTAATAGTTACGATTTATAAGCAAATTTTTCCAAATAATCTATGGTTTATAATAATACGTACTTCTGAAATAACTTGTTTTGTGTTTTAATAAAAAACTTTGTTGGTATTCTGTTAGTATTACATCATGTACCGAACTATTTTTATTGTTAAGAGTGTGTTGAAATATTAAATCCGCTTCTGCCTTAGGGATCTTGATCAGAATTGATGGGATGGTCCCTTGCTTGCTTCCGGAGAGTAAATTAGTTTATTGTCCTCCATGTGGTCATATGGAGCTCGAAACTGCTTTTTGAACAATAAATTATTTCGACCCGAAAGGAGAAAACTCAACTATTTCGAATCGCCCAATTTTTTTTCTTCCGTTTTTCTTTATAGTTATAGTAAATGAGAAATGTAGCTTAGTGCTATTGAAGCTTATCTACATGGAGCGATAGGAGTTAGGAGTCGGATGGTAGGCTATTGTTAGTAGATGGGCCGCAACCACCAACCACTTGGCCCACGTGGAGGGGTTAATAGAAGTAGATAGTAATAATTAAATTTATTGATACTAGCAGCTGGATAGAGGAGGGAAGGTAATCGCCCGATTGACAAATTGACGCCATGGCATTCGTCAAACCAAGTACAAATGAAAACTAGAGATAAAATGCTTCAGAGACAGGAGAATTAAATTAATAAATTTATTGTCAAAAAACAGTACAAACTGCGTATGACCACGTGGAGGAAAAAAAACTAATTTACTCTCCGGAAGCAAGCAAGGGACCATCCCATCAATTCCGATCAAGGGCCCTAAGGCAGAGGCGGATTCAAAAAATTCAGCAAAAATTCCTAGATAAGATAAAAAGTTAGCTGCGAGTTATAATACTAATAGAATGTCAATATGTTTGTAATTTTAAGCAAAAAATTACATGTAAGTTATTATCGAACTATAGATTATTCTGAGTATAGTGCTTAAAAATTGAAATAACACTAAATTCACGATTTATTGTTACAATAGACCCGCCCCTAGACAAAGCCTAGAGAACCTGTATGATAAATCCGCCTCTACCCGAAGGAAAACCGGAGAAAAACCCGGGCCAGGATTAAAACAAACTGTTAAAAGGGATGTCAACTCATAATCAGTAGAAGCCACTGCAAATGTAGAACTCCGTTGAATCGTAGTGGAAGTTGTCGGTGACAGTTGCGGCCTTTTTGACGAACGCGGAAGACTTTCGCTCGAGTAATACGCCACCACGACCTAGTGGAATGTGGCCAGTGTTCCACTTGTCGAGGAGGTACAGCGGCGGGTGAATGGAAGAAACAACAGGCGCAAACGCACGCGCTCTCCACTGTCCAAGAATGGAAGCCACTTTCCAAGATTCACTCGCCACAGCCTTCAATGTAGGGTGAAGTGTTTTGAAAGAATAAGGGACCTTAACGTCATCGTCATTACACGGAAGCAATAAATACGTAAATGGGTCATTCCATGTGAAAACGGACAAAATTGGACCTTNCTGCGTCAAATACTTTTGAAGAAAGAGACATTTAAAGATTTCAAAACGTGGCAAAAATTGCGCCATCTTCCTACGGACAACTAAAAATTGGACGGTGAGAAAAATCTAAAATTCGTATTTTTCATACTAATCAATAATATTACCCATATACAAAAATCATCAAATTCTGATACCTCAAGGTCCAATTTTGTCCGTTTTCACATGGAATGACCCATTTACGTATTTATTGCTTCCGTGTAATGACGTTTCCGGTACAACAGTATTAAGCCGCGTAAGTTATGAATTTATTTAGGTCATTGCGTTGCTATTTTCATTCTCAATGTATTAGTTTTCTTTCGCTATGTAAAACGATAATTGTGTCACGATGTAAAAAACATAAGCTTGCAAAATATTCTCCATATGCGCCAATAGCAATTTAGAGTCAAATTCACAATTTCGCGCCGTAGGGGTATAAAAACTCATCGCCACTATACTCAAAGTCACTATACTTTGCCTAAAATTGTTCAATATGGCTGCCTTAAACAAATTGCCAACCGCTACGAAACAAATTCTTCAACCACTCAAGGAAACCGTGGTAGGAAAAATTCAGGAAAAACGAGGTCACAAAGAATTTAAGTAATATCCAAATAAATATTAATAGCAGTCACAAAAGCGATTATTTGCTCTAAAAAACACAAGTTAATAACAATAAACAAAGACACAAAGTATTCGTTCCACACGCTCGACACAGAAAGAAGAGAACAGCGCTACAAGAGCAAGTGAATTGATTGTTGTCCGAGGTTGGTTATGAATTCAATTTCGAATATCTTGCCAACTGAACGCGAGGTACCTTTATCATTACTCTTATGGACGATAGCGAAGTAAAAGCTTTGGCCACATTGAGTACAGGTTCTATACCAACATCAAGCCAGTTAGAATGACAATAAATAAATAAATATATAATTTACGGTCAAGAGAGCTGTTACAAACTGCGTATGACCACATTAAGGAAAATAAAGTAATTTACTGTGACTAATACACAATAAACTAATGAACACAGTGCATTTCCGATCATGTTTTGTATCTCTTAAGTTGAATTTCTTGAAGCAAAGTATGTTGACTTTTACTATAGGTAGGAAATGGTTCAAACCATCAATTGGAACACTTTTGTGGGGTTCCTAAGCGCAGTCTCTTTGACGTATATAATTCCTTAACTAATGAATTATGATTGTTAGTTAACTTTCGACCTATAATACAGTTACACAATCCACTTAAGTTATTTTATTTTCAATTTTAGCAATATTTCAAATGACGTTTCAGCGAAATCTGAGAGGAACCGGTCAGTTACGAGATCAAGTAAAGAGATTCTTTGTTTGAGATCAACGACCTTTTGTTTAAAAGCGAATCAATGTCTGAAAAGCATTATCACTCGCAGGTGCAATGTGACAACTCCATTCCATATTATGTAACATTAACATGTTATGAAACACGCACACATAATATACATTGACAAAATTTCAGATGTAGGCCACCAATTTGGTAACTCCGTATAAACGGTTGTAAAGAATTCTTCGTGAACGATGAATTGCCATGAATGTTAAAATGTTATTTACTATTATCTAATGTATAATGAGTCAACCTTGAGAGCACAATAAAATGTTCTGTTCACTGACACATTGGAAAGTACTTGCTTAAGCGTTATTAATGACACGGGAATTATATGATGTCTCAAAATACTAAATGCTTTAAACAAGAAAGGACATAGTAACATGAAACCTTCTCCCTGCTGTTAAGTGAATGGGTTGGAAACCCGCATGGCTCAGAATAGCGCGTTCAACTACCACGGGGATTCATATTCTGATTACGACATGACGGAACTCTCCTCATACCTCAACGTAGAGTCCTTACGCATTAATAGGGTATACGCAATGCCCCGTCGAAACGCTCAAAACGTTTCGTGTCTTGAACGACATAAAACGCGCGTCCACTCTACACAAACGTATCCTCAAAAAATTGTTTCACGAAAACGCATTTCATGCATTATTTTTTTATTAAGAAAGGACGAGTTAAAAGAAAGCTAGAAATTACGTTTTAAAAAGGAGCACCACTTCCACGAGTGCATATATTTCTTCTGTGTATCCTTCACGGGGAGAAGATATGCGAAAACGTTTGGTCAGATGAAAATGGCGACGAGGCGGGAATCGAACTCGGGACTCCTGGATTGATCGCAGGGGTGTTAGCCACTACACCACTCGATCAGTTATTTGTATGGGGATGTGTTTCAGGTCTTCCGGGGTTTAAATGGAAATAGAGCACAGTTGCGGAAGGGGAATGGGTGGTGTGGTGATTAACACCCCTACGATCAATGCAGAAGTCCCAGGTTCGATTCGCCATTTTCATCTGACCGAAAGTTATCGCAGTGCGGGAGTGTTGTCCCAAAAGAGTGGGGTTGTAATTTTAATTACACTTTTTATAGTGTGATAGACTAACGCGTTCGGTGCGAAAACTCAAAACAAATTTGTATTTTGTACACTACACCTTGGATCTGACTGCGAATTTGTGTATTGGATTTGCAAATTTAGATTGATGCTACGTCGTAAAACGGAAAGTAAAGAACAAGATTACAACCTAAAGGCAGCGCCGCTTCGTCCCCGACATAGAAATCCCCATTTTACGACCAAGCGAATCTGAATTTCACTGTTCCCTCTGCCATACGTAAACTGTATTCGATGTCCAAGTACCATTAATGCCTCGCAGTGAAGTCATCCCTACAAGGCAGTGCTTACGCTATATCCTTGAGAGTACAGTTTCGAAAACAAACCTTCAACGAACCAGAGCTTTTGATACAAACACGATTTCTCTCTCGTGGACTGTTAACACTTCAGCTCCTAGTCTCAAGCATCTCGTAGTGTTGACACACTGTATGACGTCAACTCTGAAATCTCGTTGCACAATGTTACAAGTCTACGAATAAGTAAATACCCTCCAGTGCAAGAAGCATATGAAATATGCATTGCTCAGCGACCACATTAGACAGAAGAAGTGGAGATATTTCCGGATAATTAACAAATACTGGGCAAAGAAGAATCGATAATTGTTTACCATTGACATTATTCTCATCTAGTGATAATTATATCAATATAATTACCATGTTGGTTAGGTGTTGGTTAGCAAATATATAAATAATCTGGATGCGAACTTATTTCAGCAGACAGAAATGACTACTGAAAAGCGAACCTTCCTTCCTCTATCCACCTCCTCCTAGTATCAATAACTCTAACTATTAGTAAGTACTCCAATTAACCCCTCCACGTGGGCCAAGTTGTTGGTGAATCCAGCTAAGCGGTCCATCTACCACCCAACTCCTACCTCACATCGCTCCATGTAGATAAGCTTCATTAGCTACATTTCCTGTTTACAAATACCACAATAAAATAATTTAGGCCTGTTGACCTTTGATTGGGAGAAAACACATTAAGTATGATCTTCGTAATCTTAAGTATCACTGATGTGAGCTCTCTGACTTGTCACTATCTTTCTGATCTCGCTGTGAAAGGGTGTTAGTCATGAGTTAGTAGTTATCATTGGTACACTGTGCGATGTCTCCAACCATGAGACTCAACGTTGTTAATATAGTAACTTTCTAACTGACGTTTTATATAAATGTTAATGGCAACAAAACAAATATGAAGTCTGTAAGTAAACAGTGATTGTGACTATAAATGAATATAATAAAGAACAAAAATATCTGTCAGTAGAAATAAGGACTCATCTACATTATTTATTTAAAAAATTGACAGCATAAAAAATAATAAATAAATTTAAAACCTTAAGAGTATACTTATCACGCTTCATTATAATACTTAAAATTAAAATTATATATTTGTTGGTTCCAACTATTTGGCGACCGACCTGAACCATTTCGATAAATTTCACAATGCTTAGGGGTCGCCTATAAATGACGTAACACGTCGTGTGGCGCCAGGGGAGGGGGATCCTTTGGTAGAGCGGGGTAGGATAATATTTGCTTTGATGTTAAATAAATAAATTTATTGTCAAAAAACAGTACAAACTGCGTATGACCACGTGGAGGAAAAAAAACTAATTTACTCTCCGGAAGCAAGCAAGGGACCATCCCATCAATTCCGATCAAGGGCCCTAAGGCAGAGGCGGATTCAAAAAATTCAGCAAAAATTCCTAGATAAGATAAAAAGTTAGCTGCGAGTTATAATACTAATAGAATGTCAATATGTTTGTAATTTTAAGCAAAAAATTACATGTAAGTTATTATCGAACTATAGATTATTCTGAGTATAGTGCTTAAAAATTGAAATAACACTAAATTCACGATTTATTGTTACAATAGACCCGCCCCTAGACAAAGCCTAGAGAACCTGTATGATAAATCCGCCTCTACCCGAAGGAAAACCGGAGAAAAACCCGGGCCAGGATGGGGCTACAGAATTTATGTACACAAACGTGCCAATGTTGAGTACACATAAAACTAAATTAATATGAGCCATAAGACAACACAATCATGCAAGAAAATAGTTTTTGAAATTGTTATAAGTTGTTTAAAAAGTACTACAGCAATGGCGTGATAAAGCACAAGACGAATTTAACTTTTGTTAAAATCAATAAATTCTTTTACAGTGTAGAAGCACTGGTGCAGGAGGTAGTTTTTAACCGCGGATTTGAAGATATTCAATTTCATAATATCTTTTATATTCTTGGGCAGGGAATTATATAGAACGATTCCCGAATGGTATGGTCCCTTTTGGCAAAGAGTGGTTGACACTCTAGGGCGATGAATATTACTACTATTGCGTGTATAGTGTTCGTGAACGAGACTGTTTCGTATAAAGCAAGGGTGGTGCTTCAGTAATTCGGTCTTAACAAACACGACCGTTTCATAAATATAAATGCAGGGAAGTGTTAAGATATTTAATTCCTTGAATAAAGGTTTACAAGAGTTTCGGGGGTGAGATTTACAAATTATCCGAACTATCCTCTTCTGAATTCTGAAAGTTTGAATACTCTGACCGGAATTACCCCAGAAGGTAATGCCGTAACGTAAATGGGAGTAAACGTTTGCAAAATATACGCAACGGGAAATACGTGGACTAACTGCGTTAACTAAGATTCGGAATGCGTAACACAATTTGCTTAATTGGGAATTAAGATTGTCAATGTGACAATTCCATTTGAGGTTGTCTTGAATATGGAGACCTAAGAATTTTGTATTTGTAACAGTTTTTAATTGTGTTCCGTTTAAAGAAAGAGAAACCTGGGGTAAAGATTTTGTGATACTATTGTGAAATGACATAGACACTGTTTTGTCAGTGTTTACAATGAGACGATTTGCATGGAACCAAGTCGAAAGGTTAGTCAAAACTTTTTGAGCGTTGGCGTGTTTACATAACGGTGTTTAATGGATAAGTTCTCTAAGGCGCTTTGACAAGGTAATTACTACTAATAATAATAATAAATAAAGAGGTATCGTTACAGGTGCGTTATGGAGGGAGAGGGTTTTGTAAAGAGAAATTATTGCTTACGTATATTATGAACGGTCCGCTACAACTTTAGGAACGTTTCTAAGTCAACTCCTCTAATATCGTCGCCTAACATCATATCAGGTGTGTGACACTATCAAGTAACGGTAGAGAAGCAGAAGCGCGATTCTACCTCTAATAAGTGACCAGTATAGAGGGAAAGGTAACAATAAACTCTCTCCGACGTGATTTCACGACAGCATTCCCACATCGTAGAAAACTAGGTTTTCTAACTTTACGATTAAAGATTGGGGATGGAGGATATTTTTATACATTAAGGAAACGATAAACGAAATTCACCATGAAAAATTAAATCGGATGTCGCCCCATTGTTGAATAAAACTTACAGCTCCCATAATCTCACCTTCTTCAGAACTCTCGGTTGTCTGAAAAGAAAGAGACTCTGGAAAATGACCCTGAGTATTTTTGGAGGATGTTTCCAACCTTCCACGGGTCCTTTTATGATTGTGCACGCTTAACGAAGACTCTTCATTAGTAAATATTGGCCTTTAATAATTTTCTTTGTTTCCAAAGTAGTCGGATATTATTACGAAAATATAATACGTCGATTGTATACCAAATAGAATGTGATTCATTACAGTCTTACATTGCAAATGTTTATCATTTGATAATACTTATTGTATCATTTGATAATTTGTCGTCAAGGAATGAGTCGAGAAATTTGCCTACGGTAAGGTAGATATAGTACTTATACTGTCTACAGAAGGAACAATCCGAATTTTCATCTGGGAACGCAAAGTAAACCATGGAGTAACACAGATTAAATAAATAAATAATTAAACTTTGTCAAAATAGCAGTTGCAAATTGTGTATGATATACTAAGATAAACTAAGATAATAGGATAGTAAACTAAGATAATCTCCGGAAACAAGTAAGGGACCATGCCATCAAATCCGATCAAAGACCCAAGGGCAGTGGCGGGTTATTCAATAAATACGTAATGTTATCCATTTCTTATTCCAAAATGAATTATAGATATTAGTTCTGCAAAAATTCGATATTAATAAAGCAAAAGTATTAATGTTATTCCCACCCATGGAAAATACGCAATTACCCGAAGGAAAATCGGAGAAAAACCCGGGCCTAGGTTGAAAGGCCAATTTTAAAAATATAGGAACAAGTAAGAAAAGCCCGTTAAATCCGTATATGCGAATCCCTCGTAAATATTTTCTCAATGAACCGAATGGCCGTGACCTAAAGAGTGGTGGTCCTTTCATCACAATCCACTGGTTCCATTGTCTGACGGGATGAGTCGCGGGAAAGCGTTTAAACAGAAGACACGGCGACGGCGAGGGAACCGCCGTCTTTCACCTCTTGTGTTCAAGGTCACGAAGCTATGCTCCAAGCAACTTAAGACAACGCTACAGCGTGGCTAAGTGTCAGAATTAATTGGGAAATGAACTTGTTCATGTTTGTGTGTGCAAGAAGAAAAACAGTTATTAGAATAGAGTTTATTCAAAAATAAGTAAGGCTGTAATGGCCTAGATTTTAACGAGTCCTAAATCCCCAATAATAATAATAATAAATAATAATAATAATATAATTAGGGACACGAATGCTGGGGGCGATAAAATTGGAAAACGCGAAGAGAAACCTGAAACCATCCAACATGCTGTGTCTGCATGCAGTGCTCTCTCTCAGTCCTACCACTTACGTCGTCCCAACCAAGTGGTTGCTATTATTCACCAGAGCTTAGGTATTAAGTTCGAACTGTTAGAAGAGAGTTCTCCATATTACAATTATATCCCTTCACCTGTATTGGACACGGATAGATTCACTTTGTGTTATGACGGATCTATAATTACAGACATGTGTCCCTAGCAATAGACCCGATTCCGTGCTACGTGATAAAATGGCAGAAAACTGCGTTTTTGATTGACATTGCCGAGCCAAACACACATAATATTGAGAAAACAATAGTTGAAAAGAAAACCAAGTATGTGGACCTGAGTAACGAAATCAAGAAGATCTTGAAGCTCGATAAAGTGTGCATTGTGCCAATGGTTTTGTCAGTCATTGGTATAATACCAAAGCAGTTACACGAAAGCCTTAAGATTCTTGACTTGAATAAGAATATTTATATACTCATGCAAAAAGCTGTCATTCTCAATAGTACCAACATTGTAAGAAAGTTCTTGAGTGATATATAGACGGATGTGCTTGGCTCTGTAGCCCGTACTTTGTCTTATACCAGCAGCAGTGCTAAGGGAACAAAATAATAATAATAATAATAATAATAATAATAACAACTTAGGCAAAATATCAGTTAAAAACAACAGTAATTGTCATGCAGAAATCCATTATTCTTAATGCAACAGTCAGAAATTTCTTACAATAATTATAGATATGGATAACTGCTTGGAATATCATTCCCGCAGTTGACCAAAATAACAAGAACACACCTGAGAGAAAATAACAATCACCATAACTATAATAATAATAATGAGAAGAAGATTACACAACAAAATAAAGCAAACTGTAAAAACACAATTATCTGAAACCTAACTATTGTAATAGATTTCGAAAACGAAATTGGTGCGTACAACGAAATAAAGTACAATACGAAAATGTTACTGTCTCTATAGCTCATCATCATTAACAGTAATTGGTGTAAGAGCGCAAATGCACCCCAAACTACGTTGATGTTAAGATTAAAGAAAACTAGAAAGATATTATTCAAGGCAGGTTATGAAAGTATCGACAGTAAGTTTTACCCATCGCTCAAAACATATCAAATTGCCGATATATTTCGTTAGGGAAATAAAATCTAAATAACTGAAGGAAATAAAAAGATATTTTTTCACTAATTATAAAAATTAAAATAAACTTTTTAATGCATATATTTCTTCCGTGTACCTTACACGTACAATACAAAACACATTTACGAACACTTTAAGAAACTTAGTGGCAGACATGCGAGATGTACGCAGCTACTCGTCTGCTATAATTCCCTTGACCTGTTCTCCAACCTACACCTACACGTCGCTCTCAATAGGACTATGTTTCGTGAGCAAAGGTGAGTCCACTCACGGGACCACGAACGACTCGGTTGACCTTCATCACATCATNTCTCTCTCTCTCTCTCTCTCTCTCTCTCTCTCTCTCTCTCTCTCTCATTCAACCTCAATAATCTAATCGGGTTACTTGGTAATTGTGGAGCATTAGCAACAGTGTGTGTTTAAAATAGTTTAAAAAAATATTTTTTATGTTTAAAAAATACTGAGCAACAAACAAACGACGTTTAATTTATCTTTCTAATTAGGTTAATTAAGTTTCAATTTTGAAAACTTTATTAAAAGAGTATCTGTAGGGATCAAGATATGGCTCGTCCACAAATAATGTAACAGAAAAATTACCATTTTTTATCATCCCCCGTCTCTAACGCACCTGTAACGGTAACGTTTACCCTCTCCCGCAATAATCCCCTACTTCCTCCCCGCGCCTCGTTCAGCAATGTTTTCGTTCCTTCGCGTGACACGTTGGGTCAAATTTTAACGCACTGACTGACTTCTTCGCTCGTAACTGCATCGTCAACGCATGCCTCGGTTCAGTAGATGGATTACGATGTCGTGGAACGTAGCGTGCGTTTTGCGTAACACCCCCTCCCTCGCCTGACACAGAGTAACGATATTAATACTCACCAGCTAGGTTCGTTAGTTTATAGACGGACCCATTTATTTCAGAGCTATACAGTTTTATAAATTGGTTTAAATTATTTTTTATGCAACAACCACTCGTTCCCTTACAAAACATAGCAAAGATCATATACACCCGAATAATATTTAATTAAACAGAATGTAATCTTCTCTTTGAGTAATTGAAACTTGTGAGGAGTAATTATTATCTATGCAGCAAGATTGACATCATAAACGTTCCGAAAAAAACACACAAAACATATGTAGTCTTCGTGCCCTCGATTACGATTAAATCTACCTCAACATCCATTATTAACTCCACAATTTACGAGAGAAATGCTACAATTATAACCTATGTATGTGTTTAATAGTTTATAAATAAATAAAAAATCAAATGAATGCACAATATTGGGATATTTAAATCGTACTGTATCGTTACGAAAAAATTTAAATTCATACTGGATATTTAAGATTTACCGTTGTCAAATCAAATTTATTATTTATTATTCATCCTGGCCCGAGTTTTTCTCAGTTTTTCCTTCGGGTAGAGGCGGATTTCTTATACAGGTTTCTCTTGGCTTTGTCTAGGGGCATGTTTATTGTAACAATACATCGTGAATTTAGTGTTATTTCAATTCTTATGATTTTTAAACACTATACTCAGAATAATCGATAGTTCGATTATAATTTGTACATGTAAAATAATTTTTTTTGCGTTAAATTACAAACATATTGACATTCTATTAGTATTATAACTCGCAGCTAACTTTTTATCTTATCTAGGAATTTTTGCTGAAATTTTTGAATCCGCCTCTGCTTCAGGGCCCTTGCTTGCTTCCGGAGAGTAAATTAGTTTATTGTCGTCCACATGGTCATAAGCAGTTTGTACTGCTTTTTTGACAATAAAATTTATTATTATTATTATTATTCAATTCCTACGTCCAAAACCTTCTCACATTTTAAAAATATTAAAATCACTGATGTCATTTTCAATTCAGGAGGGAGCAATCCGTGCATTCTCTCTCGATATTGTTGTCAACACCTACAAGTATCACCGCACGTAATTTCTCTGATCGGAGATCCATCCCGAAAAAAAAGGGAAAAAATTGTTTAACCCTCTCCGTTACTTTCCTAGTAGGTGTTGGCATCATCGCCGCCAACCAGCCACCCACAGCAGAAACATTAGAAATGTAGGCTGCTCTGAGGCGGTGTGCCATTTCCCCACTGGACCCCTTTGATCCCCGAGGTTCACGAATGACTGAGGGCGCGATCTAGTGAGGTTTTGTGGAACTGTGTGGTGACAATGAGAGGCGCCACTTTCAAAACGACGCATTAGTCGACGCGATTGGTTTTATTCTTTCTGGACAGTCTGGGAATAATAAGAAGTTTTCAAAAAAATAAAAAATCAATAACAATTCTCAGAAACATATCTAACATGGTATATTATATTGATAATGTACCTAATATGTAAAGATAAATGTTTGTATGCAGAAGCGGATGTACGCACAGACAACTTAGACATGCAAACCGGGAACCACACCATAAAAATTCTAATAATTAGCAATTTAATAAAACTATTTGAACTTTATAAGACGCGACTGAATACCCGCGTAGTTTTGTTTAAAAAATGGAATAGTTAA
>NNCF01128851.1:168982-189791 GCA_002313205.1 Laupala kohalensis | reverse complement strand
ATATATCAAATCCGCCTCTCAAAAATATCCTAGCTACTCCTGTGAAATAAGTCTTTGTCTTATTATTTGGTGAGTCACGATAATTTATAACTATAAACAAAATTTTGGTAATAAATCAGTTTACCAAATTCGGAATCATTTTAGAGCAACAACGGTATTTAAAAGTCAAGTACGATATATTTCTTATTTCGGTGGTAAAATAATTTGACATTCACGATAAATATATTTACATATCGCGTGTAAATATTTATATTGAATAGTAATTAATTTGACAAACGCAGTTATTTTACTTCAAGCTAGAAATAGGATAACAGCGTATTGTCATGCACGTAACGTTACTTCGATTTCTTTGCCATTTTTTTATTCTTAAACCTTCTTGAACGAAAGAACACGACAAGTTTCATTATCTCACTTCAATAAATCAGTAAAAAATAAAAGGCATTTTTAACGACCTTTATCTAATTGTTGTAACTGGAATGGAGTGATAAATTAAATTGTATTTATCATCACATTTTTTGTTACATTTCGTTCACTAACCTCTCGTCTCGTACAAAGAAGGCATTTCTCCGTCCAGAGTCTCGTATTTTGAATAAAATTATAGAGGTATTCCGGTAAAACGCTTAGTTTTCTCAGCAAATGGCACTTTTCGATGGTATTTCACATCTGGCGTTTCGTTGGTCGGCGATTCGTAACTATGAAACAATTTTTTCTAGCACACAGGTATTCCTCATATTTTTCTCGTTTATCAGAATCTCATTCTACCTCGATTCACTAATAACTTCTTTTAGCTTTCATTTACAGAGTCATGAGATCTACGTTCAGCGTCCACTTATTTGAGATAAATAGCTAATCAATATTCCATTTCTCTAAATTCCATGGTATTGAATATCTTACACATAAAATAGGAATGTCGTTAATGTATTTTCCTTCCCAACTATATTTTCTATTGAACTGCTTAATAGTCATTTCAGAGGTGCGCGTTGCGTTGTAACGAAATATTGAAAGTTCACTACCAAAAATACAGAAAGTTAATACTAATTTTGAACATTGGAAGAAAATATTAATTTGCCTAGGACGGCGGTCTCTTGTAATAATTAATCTTGAATTTAGAGTTATTTTAATAGTTACAATTTATAAAGAACATATTCCGAATAATCTATAGTTCGGCAATACTACGTACTTGTCAACTATTTTTTTAGCTTAATTAAATACAAATTCGCTGGTAGTCTGTTAACATTATAACACTTTGCTATAATTTTTATTCTTTCCAAGAAGTGTGTTGAAATTTTCAATCCGCCTCTGCCTTAGGGCCCTTGACCAGAATTGATGGGATGGTCTCTTGTTTGCTTCCGGAGAGTAATTTAGCTTATTATCCTCCACTTCGTCATGCGAAGTTTGTAATTGCTTTCTAGACCATACATTTATTTATTTATATGACCTTTATAGGAAATTACGTTACTTTTTTTATTCACACAACATTTCGTTAACAGAATTTTCGTTCAGAATTTGTCAGCAGTCTTACCAATTATATCTGTAGACAAAACGTACCAATAAATCTCGCTTTTTATTATATTGACTACGAAAATAGCGGAAGAAATTGATTTACATGAACATTTAAAAAATTCTGAATTTAAAAAATGTCTTTCTCGTGTTTTAGGAACATTGCTCAAGAGACGAGGACGCTGTTGACCTCCAACTGCCCTGACCTCCAGCGTTCGACTCAGCAACCTGCGAGTGGACTGGGATGCTCTTGGGGCCTTCCCCACCCTTAATCAACGGTGCGCCTCTCTCAACCCCCTACCACGCCACAACGCCCTTCGTCCTCTTCGGTGACGAAAGACTTTTTTTAAACCAAGAACTCTAGTGCATTACCCGTCTGAAGAAAATAGTTTCATAAAATACAAGTTTCGCAGATCATTCTAGACACAAACCAACAGAAGATAAAATTAATTCACGTTAATATGAACAATTATTGTTCACTAGCTGCGGGCGTTTAATCCGCAATTTTCAGACGAGTGATGAACAATTATCTACGTAGACGCCTCCAGAAAAGAGGTAAGAAATGGAGGTGACGGTCAATCACTGCCCGGCAAGCGGCAGCTGGTCTGGTGTCTCAGGGGTGTTGGGTTCGAGCCCAGTGACGCACCATACTTGGGTCACGCGTACATTGCCGATCGTCACTGCCGCTTTCTTGCCTAAATAACACCAGTTTAGATCCTCTGACTGTCAGATGTCGAAACAGATGAATAGAAAGAAGAAAAAGAAGAAATTTATAAAAAACAAATGAAAACGCAGCGACCTGGAAATTTAAAACATCGAGGGAAAGTTGAAATACAATTTTGGCATGGCTGGATTCATATTTAAAACATACTTTGAGGAATAAAATAATGGTTTGTCTGACCGAACCGAGGAATATCTGAACCATTGAATAATAACGAAGATAAACGTGATCAACGCTACACACTGTGAACAGAGAGCTTGTAAAACAGTAGAACCTCAAGAAAGTGGTGCTAGCGGTCGTCGCAAACGCGAGGTCCGATATAGCGTTAGTTTACTGGCTCCCAGGGACAAGAGTGGCAATACTTGTAGATAGTTTTAATTTTATATGTAAATATTTACTCTTGTTTTCTTTTTTTTACAAAATGACAGGCTCTCAGACCAAATGCGTACGACTAGAAGCAACAGTTCTAACGGAACAAATCTCCTTATTACATATATGTGGCATTACTGTGACTGACATACTGTATGCATGACATCGTCATAAGAAATGTCTCTGTGACGCAATGAAAGATATTGAATACTTTTGCTACATTAATGTAAAATTTCTCTAAAACTTTGGTCACTAGCACATGGAGAATATTAGTCAAAAGAAGATAAAACGTTTTCGAGGATTTACTTGAATTTACCGTTGACATACCGCAAATCAACCCACACAAGTGTTACGGGGTCGGGTGTTGTATAACTTAAATCCTGTACGTAACTATTCTATTTGCGGTTGACCCCGCGATGTACATAGTTCTTTGCTTAATAAGACCATGAAGTTCATAATTGCGAGACACAAAAACCAAGATACCAGAATCTATTAAACCACGATACATTCATCGTTAACAAATAACTAAACAAATAAAACAATCTAGTGACATGAATTACACGTTGAAATTGAGTCAAATTTTGACTTAAAATTTCGTCGTAATTTTCAAGAGCACTGTTATACTTTTCGGAAAGCAAAAGAAATCAAACAAGTGGCCATCCTTCCATGGGACGTATTTTCATAATCTCGCAATATTTCTTATGTATATTACAAGTCTTTCCTTTTGATGTATCTCAGGTGAACACTGAACATATTATATTCACTAAACCTAGTAGTATGAGCGCAACATATGTCTCTTGAGGTCCAGATGAGTATGGCTAACATGAGAATGAAATATTCCTCGTCTAGCAGAAGTAATATATCCAACCAATTCAAATAGATATTTTTACTCACTTCAGAACATTACAGAGAATCCTATCAACGACATTTGGGTACACATGTATCATTTTTGTGTTCGTTCAAAAATTAAAATCGAGAGACAAGTTTCGTTATTAAGACGAGGAATAAAGATGCTAAAAGCCAATCATCTAATCTTTTTTTCGTATTTAGATATGGAATGTATAATACTAATAAAATGTAGTCTCATTTCTTGCGAGACGTTTCGATACAATGATTTATCTAAATACATTAAATGTCTTGTAAAATATAATATGTATGTGTGCATTTTCAATGTATTTATTATATATAAAATCTACCTGAATCTCGCCATAAGACGTTTCTGAAGCTTGACAAGAACCACACCCCAATCACTACCCTTAAACATATCTCAGCATTTGCTATGGATTGGTAATGAATAAAATTTAAAAATAAACACATTTACCTAGATGATGTACTGCAACTTCATAGTGCCTCGATGACGAACGTATTGTACACGTACCGCACCCATTTTCTCTCACAAACACTAACTACACCACACGTGTTCTCTAGTCGATCTGACAGCCACAACCCTGTCACACAGTCGGTGCTGCTATCTAGCGACGAAACTACCAAGTACAATCTTCAGGATGCTCGTTGGGAGTGGACGACTTAATCGCAAGAAATACAACAATCGCTTACATCATGCAATTATTCGATAAAAAGTTATCGACTATGTTAAAATTGATTATTATGCGAATCGATTAAATTTCACGATTATTAGACCCCATTATTGAATTTCGTGTATTACAAGAATATTGTTTTTTCACTCACAGTGTGTAAACATATAAATACAAATATAGCAGAGACTAATAGCCATGAGTAAATGTGGACCATAGCCCAGTGTGCCTGTTAACCAGAGGGCAGTCAAATTTTTCAGGTGTTTTTCCACACTTTAAGTTCCTTAATGTTTGAAATACAATGAACACGTATGTACACAAATGCCACAGGATTTTTACTAGATAAGATAACTTTTTGAGATAATTAATTAGGATTCTAGTATTAAATTTTTGATGTATTTTCATTCTTTTGTTCGTGATGCCATACTTTAAAAAAAAAAAAATTATGCATTAAATGTTAATTATTATAGACACACATATTTAATTTTCTATTGGTAAAACTGTCAGTATTCATATGTAGAAATTTCTTTAAAGCCAAGTAAAAATATTAAATACAGCCCAAAATGGACTAAGGTCATGCTAAATGTTCCAGTAAGATACCATTACTAAACAAACCATGCGTTAAACAAGGTTACCTAAACACACAAATAATGGGAATAAGTGAAATAACACAGAGAATACACAAATGGATGTTTAATTTATTTATTTCCATTCATTGCTAAATACTTATTCAATAATTACTGACATTTATTGCTAAAACATATTTCTATTCATAAAACATTCACAAAACAAAACAAGTTTGAGCAAATCAATTTTTCCTCATTTGACTTCTTTTGTTTATTGTGAAGAAGTATTCTAACATTGTCTGTTTTCCCGTTTCCTTCAGTTAGCAGTAGTCGATAGCAAGATATCATACCAACACCACTTCATCTTTCCATCAAACTTCAATCAATTTGTGTTTTTTAGGCTATACGGCTCGCCAACGTTGAGGTCTTTAGAGCCCTAAACTTCAATCAAAATTTAAATAATTTCACATAAACTGATCCATTATTTTCTATGCAGGGGCTAACTTTTTAATAAAAATACATGTTGAAAGTTCCTTTGGTGCCTTGTCTTCAAGTTAATTTAGTCATCTACATGGACTTATGGTTCTATTAATTCTGCACTTTTGCCATTGGGAGAACTTTCAACAGTTGTAACTTAAAATAATTCTTCAATATCTTGCACACTTATAGCAATTTCTGGGGATATCAATACTACAGCATAATAATGAAATAGCATTATATGGGTTCTTACAGTAATTAATTATTTTTTATCACAGATTAAGTAAGGCATAAGTCATTTAAATACCGAAGAATTACATCTCATTTATAAATTTTATCAAGTTAATAAACTTAAAATACATTTATATGTATGAATATGCTACCGAATTTTGATCGAGTTACAAGAATCTGTTTGGTTGACAAAGATAATTAACATTTTAATACTGTATATCCAATCATTAATACTCGTCCTTCATTTTTGACACTGGATTTTATTGTCAACATTTTAATAAGTGAAATTTTATGTTAAAAATTCCTTATTTCAACATCTATAGATTTTATTTTCAATTTTAGATGGAATAGTGATTACTAACTAGTGGAGTAGTATTACTCTCCCGACTAACAACAGTATCTTCTAAATAACATAATAGAACTTACACTTTCTCATTTCATTGACATTATTCTCATCTACAATTGTATTCCAATTTAAATATTTAGAACAACCTCACAAATTCAGTCCTCATTTGTTCTCTTAATACTATGAATAACTTGTTCACGTTTCTGGAAGCTAATAATTCCTCTCAAATTGCATTCAATCATTGGTGGAGCCCCTCAGGTGGTAGCATTCTTGCTCATCACCAAGTCATCTTGGGTTCAATTACTGGTGGGGTCAGAAAAAATTTGTATATTTCCACAATAATGTTCCAGACCATATACCTGTGACTACTAAAAAGCGAACCCTCCTCCTTCTATCCACCCCCTCCAAGGAACTATTAATTCTAACTATTACTAACTACTCCTACTAACCCCTCCACATGGGTCAAGTTGTAGGTAAACCCACCTACTAACAGTAACCTACCACCATACTCCTACCTCCAATCACCCCGTGTAGATAAGCTTCAACAGCACGCTACATTTCCCATTTACAAATACTACAATAGAAATCATTGGTGAACACAGACAGGATCAACGTTCTCAAGGAATTTCACACAGTAAAGTTACAATTGGGTGATTATGTTCATTCCAAGTTTTTAGGGTGAAATCCTCATAAAAAATATATTTAATAATTATATTGATGTTGATATTGACCAATAAATTTAATTACAGAAAGATATCTTCAAGGATTGGTCAGCAATAAAAAAAATAATTTATTTTACAACGCCAACATTTTGGCAAAAAAAGTTGCCAAAACGTTGGCATTATAAAAGAAAGAATCCTTTTTTTTTATTGTTGACCAATTCTCAAAGATATCTTTCTGTTACTTAATAATTATAAAATAAAGTCACTTTCATGCATGCAAACCAGTTGTTCTCTTCAAACTCAAGAACCACAAATCCGATTTTCATAATTCCTTTTCTAATTCATAGATATGTTCTGTGGCAACGTTTTCATACATGTTTTGTTACATTAAAAATCACAGGTAAAAACAATAATAGACAATCTAGTCGGGGCGAGGGAATCTATCTTCGGAAAGAGATTTTTGCACACACAGCCTACACGATTAAAGATAAGTGACAACAATAAGAGGCAATATTGTCAGTCTCGAAGAGTCCTACAAAAGAGTCCACAAAAGTACACACCTATCTACAAAGGTTAACCTAAATTATTAAGAGAGTAATTCAACTAGGTAAAAGTATATCATCAAAAAATTAAATGCATTCTATGTTTTGTTCATTTAAGAAAGATGGATATTGTTGATTAACAATAATTTAGATGAATAGTTTAGATCAGAGGTCCTTAAACTTTTTTGTTTCGTGGACCACTTGCCATGTTTCTTGCTTTTGGGTTGAATCTAATGTTGAATTTTTGCAAATTCATCAACTTCTAATGTGTTTTTGACAACGGGAGGTATGAACCTGATGCTTTAATGACAAATTTTCAACATATGGCATCAATTTAGTTAGGTTTAATCCCAAATCTCCTCAGTCAGTGATGTCCACTCTTTTTTTTTGTTAGAAGATTGGCAACCATGCTGAAACCCCTTTCCACCCCCATTTATATCTCATGGACCCCCAATTTTGGTTTCGCTGATATGGACCCCTAGCAGGTTGTAGTCAACCTATGGGGGTCGATATAGACCACTTTGGTTATCAGTAGTTTATATTTTACAAATGTAGTTTTACAAGCAGCTGCTACTGTCACGTATTACCAGACAAGCAGTTGAATAGCATGACGTACTTCACATGAAGCAAACATCTTTGACTAACCATTTTCAACTATTCTAAAGCATAAAGAAGAATTAAAGTGCAACGTACTAAAAAAACACAAGAGCAAAGTAGGGGTGGGTCACTAGTAATAAAAAGATCATTTTTTTATTACACAAACTGACTGACTCACTTGACAGTTGGTGACATTTTCTGGACACCTTTCTCCCATCTTCGGCTTAATGTGACTGGAGCTCCACTATCCAAATAAATGGGTGAGTGATGTATCAAATAAAATTCTTCTTCCTCGGAAATACTTCAGTACCCGGTTTCAAACTCTGTATGGATACTGAGGTAGTTCCGAGAGAGAAAAAGTTTCATTCAGACACCTTGCGGTAGCTTTCGAGTTGCTTAGAAGCTAAAACAAACATTATTAGCATATAAATTACCATCTTTATCCAAATACAGACCCCTCCTTATTTTAGGAGGCAAAATTTAGAAGAAAGAAATGAAGTTGAGTTAAATCGAAGTTTTTCTGAAGGAAAATGCTCATTCAAAATTCCATGTGAAAGATTCGTTCTGGTAAGTATAATCATAAGGACTTTAAAATGAAACGTTAACAGATACAGTTCAACTTCTCCTAACATCGCCAGATCCACACGGACTTCGGCTCTACTTCGAATTCTCATGCCACTGCTTATTTCCATGTGTCTGAGCATGATTTAGAAATCGCGCTTCGAAGTTAGCGTCGAAGCATCTTCGAATGCCCAACATTCCAGTCTCTCAACAAAATAATCTTTTCTTTTTTTTTCGTGGGGCTTTAGGGCTCGTCAACGGCAAGGAAATCTCAACAAAATCGTGTGTCACGATCAGCACGACGTCGGCAGTCGGTCATTCCTCAATGACACGAACCACATCGGTTTCCACATCGAATGAACGTCAAATCTCGCCATCATCGATCGATGTTCTTTGTATTACGTTACCCATGCGGTTTGTGTTCGCTTAACTCGTTTTCACCCCCCTAACTTTGAATTAGCAGTTTCCCCATCTTAAACTCCAAATATAGTCCCTCCACGGATTTTTGGGAAATTTTTTCGAAAATAAAAAGGGAGGGACTATATTCGCGTAAATACGGTACAAGTGTGTGTTCCTGAAGGTTGTCACAATCAAAGAATTACATTTCTCAAACACACCACACAGATTAAGGAAAATGAATGGTGTTCAAAGGGTTAATAATTACATGAAATCAGTCAAACCACAAAGTCTGTCTCCTTCCTCATAAAAATACATGGAATAAGATCATTACTCATGAATCATAATTAAAGCCTTTTATTATGTTTGTATATAAGGAGCTTCACAAGCTAACACAACATACTATAGTTTGTCCAAACTGAAATATTCACATATCTCCACTACAAAAAAATAAGCCACACACTTTATACACAATTTTAACAATCAACAAATATCTATGACTCATTTTAGGCACTCTCACTCAGAAGTCGGTCTTCAATTCTCTTCTTCCTCTGAAGAAGCCGTCTTTCACGTTCATATTCCTTCATTCTTAAGATATAACTGCAATAGAAGAAAAATATAAAAACATTTGTAAATAAAACTAAGAGCAATGAAAAAAATTAAATTATTATTTTTAGCTGAAGAAGTACAAAAGAAAGTAGAACCACACTAGTTCAAGAGGTGGCCTTCAATGCCAGGGCGTTATACTACAGTTTACATCAAAATTGTCATCAAACGTTGAGGGGCACATCTTAGTGTTATAAATCTATGATGTCAGAATTAATAATTGACATGGTATGTCTGTTGAGAGAAACAGACAAATGTGTTCAGAAAAACTGTCATACTTTAAAATTTGAAAACATTTTATAATAATACTAAAAATACTTTTCAAAAATATACTATTTATTTTGTCCAGCTTGAAATAATACAAATTTGTTGACGAGAATCAAAATATTATATTGCACATTAACAAATATGACCCATTTGTATTATATGTCAGGCAAAATTATGCCAAACCCCATCCCATGTTGGCCTGATTGATCGAAAGTGTATAGAAAGTGGTCCGCAGGCTAAGATAAGTTGGCCAGCACTGCCCCAGGATATTTGTAGAAATAAATCTAAAATCTTAATAGGGTGAGAGTTTGCCATGTTAGTTAAACTACGGAGAAAGAGCAAAGGGAGAATAAATAAATTTGAAAGAGAAATCAACATTAATAGAAACATATTAGGCAATTACAACAAAATACTTCCAAAAAACTCAGGGTTATTGAATTAATCTTTTACATGCATTAGAACACAAAAATAATACTCATTTCAATCAAGTATATTGTCTCAAAAGATTCTCCCAATTCAAAAAGTTATTGCAAGTTGACAAAAGTAAACACACATTGCTTTTCTGCTGATAATAATCACATAGGTGTACAACAAATTGACACATGAAGAAATGATTCTTACAGTATTAAATTTTGCTTCCCGTTATCCTGAATTCAATAACAGCCAGATACAAACTAGTTCAACAAGTCAACCAAGATCATGTTTTAGCAACCTTGGAGGGTCATAATAAATTAAAAATTTAAGTCAGTGGTTATTATCTCTTACTGAAATAGATATGATACGGTTATTTTATTTTCCGTAAGTAATATAAACTCTAGAAATATGAAGAAACATAGAATATAAACTATAGAAATATGAAAGCGGAGTCAAAATAGTTTGAATGCTGGGTCAGTTAACTGGTTGTCAGTTCTGTCCTGAGAACCACCGTGGCCTTTCACCTTTTCTACAGTGCACCATAAACCATCACATTTATTTATGGAGACTGAGGTAAGAAGCAAGTGGTATATACATAAGTTGAGACATCAGCAGTAGCACAGTGATATCATCTACGCTCCAACCATTGGGGCTGGGCATACATAATTACGTAATATAAAAATTACTACTTTATTATATCCAACCATGTGTGTCCAAATTCTTTGGCGTGTTTCACTAAAGCACAAGATATATTTGTAATTCCTCTAATGACATAATGTAATAAACAATGTATTCTGCATTTAAATATTAAAGTTGTAATATTGTTTCTTTTCTTCAAACTGTATTAATGTATTCATTTTCTTCAGCACTGATGAACTAACATGGTTCAAAATGTCGCATACATAAATAGTATTACTTCAACAGACCTCAGTTCAAGAACCTTTTCCTGATATTATTATTTTGAAGGTGAAGAAAAAACTACGATGTTTGATTAAAGAGTCACCATAATCAGACAACCTCATTTTCAGTACCCAGTTATTTACGTTATTTTCATTACCAGGGATAAGTAGCCTTTTATTTACCCACAACTCTACAAGAAGTCATATTGTCATTAATTGGTATTACAATTATTATTCCTTCATATACAAAAGTGTGCGTAGCATATAACTAGAACAATATTCTGTCCCATTACACTACTCACACATTATTTCCGCCATTTACTTGACAAATATACATTCTCATAAAGGATAAACAGACAAGACATAAAATGAATAACTAAGTAACAGTCTAATGTTACGGAAGAAACTAATTGAAACCAGCGAGACAAATATCAGTACTTACTCTTCACTTTCACATGTTAAATATTCATGTTTCTCATGATGACATTTATATGGGAAGGGATAAACATCAGCACGGCACGCTTGGAACTTGAGAAGTAAATGTGCACAGTAATCTCTCTTATCAAAGGGTAGTTTGGCCGATTCCATTTCTGCCTCTGTTGCAATCATTACTAAAAACAATGTAATGGCATGAATTCAATGCAGACTAAATATAAACAAAACATCACATAACATTTAATATTCCCATACCAGCAATCCTGTAGATGAATACTTGTCTTCAAAAATGAAACAAAAATAGAAGTAAACTTGTTTCATGGATCGATATTAAGACTTTAAATGTTGATTTTAACTTACCTCGTTCTTTTCGTCCCTGTGGGAACCCAAATTGCGGATCGAAGGTTGGATCTTTATTCCAATCTGGATCAGGGGCTTTAGCGCAGGTTAATGACGACTGCGCAAATACATTCCCCATCCCAATATTTAAGGTTTTCACAGGATAAAATCTGCAGTGAAACGCGCTGTTACCTAACTTTCGACCCCACAATCTCTCCCTCGGATCTGCTTCACTCAGTCTCAGAATATCCTTATTCCACCATGTTAGCTGATGTTAGCGGTCAGCTGATATTTCTGGGAAGCAGGATCAATACAATTGGAGATTCTGTGATTCCTTCTCGTGAAATAAACGCAAAAGCGATGGTCATGCTCTCTGGTGCCTGAGTCGATTAGTTTGTGATGAAGAAGGCGGGAACTTCGGAAGACAGATTCATCTATGCTCTGAAACGTCTTCCCTAAGCTTGTTGAATCTAAAGGCTCATTCGCCTTATAGGAACCAATGCGAACATCGGGAAAGAAGATCATTCTCCACAATAGTTTCAGTTTCTGATTCAGTAATGTTGTCAAATTATGAAAAAGTTAAAATAATTGGCAAAGGAACTTTTGGGTTGAGTATTTTTCAAATTTGCAGTATTCAACATGATGAACTGATTTTAATTTAATGTGATAATTCTGATCATTTTGTAGTCTTGTTTATCTTTACAAGAGACTTTTGGATGACAAGTTGGTAGTAATAAAACAAGTATCGATTCATCAGATAACTGACAGAGAAAAGACTTCTACAAATGATGAAGTGCGAGTTCTGTCAATGTTAAACCATCCACACATAATTGAATATTATAATAGTTTCATTGAAGATGAAATACTCTCAATTGAAATGGAATATGCAGCAGGAGGTACACTTGGTGCTTTTCTAAGGTCCCAAAATAATATTCCTTTGGAACGAGAGGTAAGTGCTTGTCCCATTTATTTACATTGCATTTGTAAAAATTAATTCTAATTATACTCTTTCCATAGGAATTGTTGAACCTTTTTTCTCAGATAGTCTTAGGTATCGAACATATTCATTCTAACAACATTGTGCATCGTGATCTAACTACTGAAAATTTGTTTTTAACTGGTGATAAAAAAATGATAAAAATAGGTGATTTTGGAATTTCAAAAATATTAGCAAGGTATTACTTTCCACTTAAAAAGACATGTTAAAAATTTATATTCATGGTTCAAAATTATTATTCATTATACTTGAATAACTTATTTACAGCAAAACAAGAGCTAATACAGTGGTAGGGACACCCTGTTACATGTCTCCTGAGTTATGTGAAGGGAAAGCTTACAATTACAAGAGCGATATTTGGGCTCTTGGGTGTGTTTTCTATGAAATGATTACACTGAAGAGAGCGTTTGAAGCACCAGTACATTTTACTTACGTTTTTTTCGAAATCAATAATTTTGCTACATACTATACTGTAAACCTTTTATTGAAATTGTAATGCAACTTGATTTTTCAGACACTTCCTAATTTGGTAATGAAGATAATGGGAGGATCTGTCCAGCCAATCGAAAACTTTCATTACAATGAAGAACTATACAGATTAGTCAACCTAATGCTAACTCATCAACCTGACCTCCGGCCATCAATTTTGAGCATAAAAATACACCCTCTTATTTTAAAACCAGTATTTTCTTTATTAGTTAACGAAGGGAGAGTTGTAGGTTAATTTCAACCTCATGCCACATATGAAGAAAGGATTACCAAAAAATGTAAATATGGATACATGAGAGAGACAAATAATATAATTTTAATATTGATTAACTACTTTATTAGTAATATTTTCTTTTCTCCTTATTACATTTAATGTGTCGGAGAAAAAAATAATAAAATAAAAATAAAATTGTGATTATTATTATTATTC
The DNA here is from genome assembly GCA_002313205.1 of Laupala kohalensis. NCBI lineage: Eukaryota > Metazoa > Arthropoda > Insecta > Orthoptera > Trigonidiidae > Laupala > Laupala kohalensis. The sequence goes on along the minus strand of NNCF01128851.1, from coordinate 176,412 downwards.
ATATATATATTTATATAATATTGCATCAATATCTTGATTCATGTACTTACTCAGTCGGTAGAACCTTGTACAACTTGGATCATTAAATACTATGCTTCTAACAAGGGATGATAATGTTTTGAAACATTGCTGAAATCAATAAAATATACATTCCCAGCACTCACTAATTATGTAATTTTGTACAAGACTTGTCTATCATATCCTTAAGATAATGTCATAATAAGTTACTCAGCTTTGACTCTAATGATATTACAGAGATGTGGAGAGGATCTTCATTTACAGCATCTCGTTTTTCTTTCAGATCTCTATACCTCTCAAAACTTTCAAAACTTTGTGAGATGCTATACAATATCTTGTAGAATGCTTTCTATTAATATGAAAAAGATTGATATAAAGGTTTCTACTACTATGTACTTAAAATATCCTAAAATGTTTAAGACACAAATATATCTATGATGTTCTACAACTAAGTCAGTGAACAGTAGATGTGTATCAGTTTATTACTTATTCTGTAATTTTGCAAGTCCTTCACTAAAGCTTGACAATAATGGCAGTTCACTGGAATAAAATACAATAATTATGACGTAATGCCTAACCAGATATTTGTGAATGCTGGAAATGTAAATTATCCATGTACTATTTCAAAGTGCAACCCTTAATGGAATTATGTACAACACATGTATTTACAAATTTCACTTCTATACCAAATTGTCTTGCCAAACTCTGCACAATTGATCACCAGCTCTCATTATGCACAAATATTTTAAATAAATCTTGTAACATAATCTTATGTAATATTTGCCACATCAGCATCAATTTATCATTTAATTTGTGGGTAATTATCAGTTTTATAGCAAGTAAAGAAACTAATAAAGAGAATTTTTTATTCGTTCAGTGAGATAAATATATTTTTTTGTCATTACTTTTTAATATTTTAAATGAATGGATTGAGTACATAAAAACTCATTCTATATCAAGAAACAATTATTTTAAATGGATTTTGGAGGTACACTCCAAACACCAGACAAGCAAAGAAATTTACTGGATACCCACAAAAGAAAAGAGTCACTCTCAGTTAACTTCAAGTTCATGACAGTTATTTTGACTGACCATTGTAAAGATCTTACAGGTTGTGAGTAATAAAGCAAACCTAAATACTATCAACATTTGGAGTACAGAAATGTATACTAACAGAAATACCCACAGAAGTTAATTAAGAAAGGAACTGGTATTTTCAGCAGTCATAGAAACAAAGAGGTTTAATGTACCATCACTCTTCTTTGAATGATGGAATTTTCTGGGGATATTTCCCCTCCTGCTGAATTTTAAGTCAATTTTAGTTACGTTTAAATCCAAGTTTAGATATCATCACTATTTCACAATCCATGCAGATTTGGCGAAGACTAACATAATATTTTAAATAGTAACAAGGCACCATAACTCTCTCATGTTCATACAAGTGTGTCAAACCAGCAGTGTTTACTCTAAATTAATTTTACTGTTCCTCAAAAGATATGAAACCTTCTGAGTGAGGATCTGAAATATACCTTTTGTATATGCATAGTTGAACTCCATTACATGAAATGTCATTCTAACAATTAATATACTATTTTACTACTAAAATGAAATACTAATAATCAAAATGATCAAACAAAGATGAAAGTAGGTACCAAAATTAGCACGTTGAGAAACTTATTAGGACCAGGCTGCAACATATAGATGAATTTTGTTGATGGACAAGTGATATAAATGAAGAGAATATGTTTAGGACTATCACAGTTTACATATAAATCCTCATTTTCATCATCTATAATATTCTCTCCACTGACAGCTGTTGAAATTTCAAACTCAATGAAACATTTTATTAAAAATATGCTTCTACAAATATAAATATGCCAGACTTGGAAATTTGTTAACAAAAGACAAAAAAAAAACTTGGTTAAAAATCTACTTATTTCTTTTGTTTTCTAAATCTGGAAAATAGAAAAAAATATGTGAGAGAATATTTTACAATGAAAGTCAAAGGATTCATAAATGACAATGAAAATACACTTTTTCATTCGTTATTTTGAATACTTTGAAGACACACATTAAACAACTCTTATATAACATTCCAATATCCCTATACACTACTGGGATTTCATCAAACAATTCCTGATATTTCTTCCATATTTTACAGTTCCATTACTATTTTACATCATCCACACATTTCGTCCAACACCAGATGATTGCTTTTCACAGTAATAGTACATATGCATTTAGTTATCTGATACATAACTATCGTTAGTGAAATAGAATAGCTGTACAAAGATTCTCGTCAAGGTATTGTGTGGAGTGTTGAAATTTTTGTTGCCAGATATGCTTGTTGTTTTGTTTTACATTTTTTTCAGGGTCAGTATATTTAATTTCAAGAAAATATGTTTAGTACACATTTCTATTAAAGTAACTTTATTTTGTGCAAATAAGTCAGATTATTAAAGCTTTGTCCAACAGATCAGCTTTAGTATATATTCAATTAACTAGTTAATTTTTGAAAAATTCCACACATTTAAAAAAATATCAGTGACAAGATGCAGCCCCAGTTTCTAAGCATTGTTAAGCACAGAATTACACGTTAGGTCTGTGATGCTTAAAGATCATATGACAAATATGATAATTTTTTTATAACTTCAGGAAATCAAACATGTTTTAACTTTAACTTGTCAAGGTATTGCTGTTGGTCAAAGCCTTAACACACTCTTGCCATGTGAACCATTGATATAATACAAATAATACACATTGACACACAATATTTTTTAAATTAAATTATCCCTAGAAACATTATCATTCAGATACACCTTTAGAATCATTAGAATATTCCATTCCTATAAGCCTGTTAACTAGCGTGATATGACCTAAAAATAATTTGAAATTTACATATTGCTTTCTTGAGTAACGACTTTTTTGAATTAAGTTGATCTTTATATTTGTAATTTAATTATTATAAAAATTAACTGTGGTACTAAACTCTTGTCAATAGGTAAGATTAGTCGCTGCCTCTTAAACAAGTTCATTCAACAAGACCAACTTTATTCAAACAAGACAACATCCAAATTTTTCTAACTATAACAATCACCAATTGTCTGTATTGCTTTTTCATATCATATTTATAATAGCAAAATTAGTGGATTCATAAAATAAAATTTAAAATGATGATTAAATCAGTAGAAAGATAAAGGAAAAAGCTCATTTCAAATATAATAGGAAGTTACAATAATGTAAAAACAAAATTATATGAGAGAAGATAAGATAATTGAGGAAACACTTCGTATGATCTGAAGAATGCTTCATGACATACAAATTTCACCTCTGGTAGTTTTACTTGGGTGCAGCAACTTTTTTATGCAGACCAGATTCATTGAAGTTTTATTACGGTATGATGGTACCCAATCTAAACATAACTTTGAATTCATGCATTTATGACATTATAAATTAATATCCACAATGGAATGAATTGGAAATAAAAAACAGATCACAAACTGGCCTCACAAAAAGTATTACTCTTCTCGCAAAGGAAAACAAGCAAAAAACTGCCCGCGGCAAAATGTTTCTCAAAATTTAAAAGATATATTCAACATGTCATCTTCATACATTGCATAAATAATGGAGAGCTACAAAATAACTCTTAAGTGTAATATATTTATAAAAAATTTCATCACATATTGTAGTCATTAAATTTTATTCACAGTAGCTAATAACTTTCAACGAAATTCACAACTCCTACCTTCCATAAATCACATCCCATAATTCTGTGATAGATTACAGAATTATTTAGAAAACCCTTCCATTAAAAATATGTAGCTTTAAAAATCATGAAAATCAGAAGAATCACAGCTCTGTGTAATGTAATAGAGTCCTCGACCTAGACATAATTTCAGTGGAAAGGAAATTCTTTAAGCACTCTCAAGTTTACAATGCACTGAGGCATGGGACTGCAACAGGGGTGTAGCCAGGTTTTGGAGCATGGGGGAGGCAAGGTTTTGACTTTTTACTAAAAGATCTTCCTTGTTGAAAAGGGGAAGTGAGTTTCATGTTTCTTACAAAGGATAAGTGATTCAAAATTTCAATAATTATACTATTGTCAGATAAATTATCACCCAGAATAAAAAAAAATTTACACTCTGAATTAAAGTTGTTTTTTTTTCATCATAACAAAGTAGATGCTTTGTCTGTAAGTGTGCTGAAGAATGACACAAATCCCTATAGAAACCCTATATGACACATCCCTATATGACATATATCCCCTACAGCTGGCGAAGTTAGCCAAATATTTATCCACCAGTGTATATTGCAAATGGTAATATGACAAAATACTGAAGCAGCAGAGATATCACCTCTTATTATTTTCAATCAGATATTACGAAAAATTAAATGTACGTTACATTTGCACATGTGAATCTATTGACCAAATATGTGTTACGCCAAGAAAATTTGAAAGATATTCATGTCTTTTTTCTTCTATTTTGCTTCCTGATCATTCCTGATGGGGAGTGAGTGCCCCTCCCTGCCCCAGCCTTAGCTACGCCCATGGACTGCAATTTCAGGGTTAATGAACTTGAAATTCATCATCTGTCATATGGTACATGCAAAACCAGAATGTCAAAAATTGTGTTACTCTACGAGTCTCTTATTATGAGAAAACGCATCACTCCTAGATGACACTTACATCTATGACAACTTCACTCTACAATAGAATTCAAACATTCGTGCGCTTAGAAATGTACTTTCACAGTCATTCATTAAATCAATTACACTTGTCACTTTGTGTTGGATCTTCTTAAGTAAATCTCGTCACTGAGTGCATATCATCTTCAACCTCTCTCACAGCAACAAATAGATCACCATCCGTAATTTTTTTTATTTTTTGTCCTCTTCCTATGCTTGTTTATTAGAATAATTAACAATGTAACTTGAAAATGGGAAATAATCATGGAAATTTTTTAACACTGTAAGAAACAATATAGCTTTAAACATTATATACATTAAATAGAAACAACACATGCTTTTATATTGAAACATTATGTTTCATTCATGCTCCAAAGCAACACTAAAAGTAATCTTTACTTTTCTTTTTATAATTCATCATTATTACCCAAGAATACATTGTACAACTCCTCTATTTGATCAACATAGTTGCTGAAAGAGGGGATTTCTGATTTACTATGCAGATCCAGACTTAAAGAGTAGGAAGAAGAAAATACAACCTGTGGAAAATGTAAGCACTTGAACACCAGGTAATACAAATGGTGTTCTTTCACTTCTTGTGTTGCACAAATATCCACTCTATTCAAACAGAACAGACACCTCCATCACAGCAATGCCTAGCTGTTTCATCACTGAGAAAATGTCTCCACGATTTCATTTTGGAATTTCAATACTACACAAGGATACCACATCATCTGATGGTCAACCAGTGGAAAGCTATCACCACCACGCTGGTGACTGAAGCAGTGATCAAAATAGTGCTTCCATGGATGTCTCGGGAGCCTCCAATTTCCATGCACTGACCTGCAAGCATTGAAGCATTATGTGATTTCAAAGCATTAAAAATCATTCTAAATAACAAGAAATTAAGATAAACATCCCCATTACGTTACTAGCCATAGAACAAAGAAATTTATTTTTATTATTATTATTTTTTGGTGTGAGAGGATGCAGAGTAGAAATGCACAAGAAAAGCAACTCTAGTAAACTTGTTTGTTTTGATCTTTCATTCTGCTCTCCATCAATTAGTTAAACAATTAATATGATGATAATAATAATAAATTTATTGTCAAAAAAGCAGTACAAACTGCTTATGACCATGTGGAGGACAATAAACTAATTTACTCTCCGGAAGCAAGCAAGGGACCATCCCATCAATTCCGATCAAGAGCCCTAAGGCGGAGGTGGATTCAAAAATTTCAGCAGGATACAAGATGTAAATCTATTTTTTACTCCCTATGTTTGTTTTATATTTTATCTTTACTTGATTGTATTATTTTGTACTACCATGTTCATATTTATGTGTAATTGAAGGGTAAAGGTAAAGGGGATGCCAATTGTCAAAATATAGAACATAAGTACTTCGATGATTCAGGATTTGGTCAAGTTCAGTGTTCAAAGATAAAAATCCATTATTCCAGTCGACATTTCAAATTTACTAAAAATTCTTCATCAGGACACTCAACTATAAATTAATAATTATTTTTAGGATTGAGAACACATGTTTTACAATATTTACTCTTAAAATTATGTGAATTTTTTTTTTAAATTTTGTAATGTCAGTACTCACATGGGATATCCTATTTTCTAAACATCTCCTCTCTTTCTTAACTGTCGACTAACACAATACAACATATGACTCTACCTAGCCATCATCATTGTACAACTCCAACATACCACCTTGAAACCATCTACGTACTGACATACAACAATATGAATCTTGGATTTTTGGAGTGGATTTTTATTTTTGAACACTGAACCTGACAGAATTCCTGAATCATCAAGGTATATGCAACTACTATTCAGTTTTTATTATTGGATTTATAGAATATATGTATTCATGTTTCGAATTATATTGCATGTGTTACGTTATAGGGGGTTGGGTAATAAATATGCTCAATACATGTGAAAAAAAAAGAGTGAAAATATTGTCTCCATAAAATTTAACAAAGTAAATGTATGTTCTGTATACCAAGACTGCTTCAGTAGTAATGAAGCTGGATGTCCCATTTTATTTTAAATATTTTTACCTCCACACCCTGAAAATAAAAAACTGTCTTAATATCAGAGCAGTTGGGTAAGTTGTGTCTGGGGCGAGATTTAGCCTGTCACCCCCAACCCAATCTGGACCTACCTCAAATACACAATCAGGTATATTAGGAGTTGTTAGCACACATTCTTTTTCATTATGTGGTTGAAGTCTATACTAAGGGCTCTAATGACCTTGACATTGACGAGCTCTAAAGCTCAAAAAAAAAAAAAAAAAAGGTGGGGCTATACTATAAGGATCCTGTATTATAAAAATATAACTCTGTCTGATTGTAATAGAATTATCAGGGCTTTGTTGATTCTATTACAATTATATTGAGTGGTCAAGATCCAGATCATAAGTACAATGTCTGATTTTTTTTTTCTTTCTTCAGCAGTAAACAGCAGCCAACAAATTCTCATAATTAGTAATAATCAAAAGTAGGAGGGGGGACAAAAGAAATATTGACAATTTTCATTAACATGACATTTTCTGCAGATTTCCATGATGTACAATTTAAATAATGAAATAAATATAAAAGGAAATACTATTGGTGATTACCACATCAAGGATGGTGTAATATTTTTTAAATAATTCCTAGTCTTAGGTGGTTAAAATGAAATTTTTATATTCACTTAATAAAATGGGAGTTGCAGCT
>NNCF01128851.1:132555-151056 GCA_002313205.1 Laupala kohalensis | reverse complement strand
AAAAAAAAAAATCTTTCGTCATGCAGGCATTTATTAAGCTTTGATTTTGTATAAGACTTCTACCAGTAAATAACAAACGGAACCTAGTCCAGGTATCACGATATGATCTATTTTACGTAGTTTATTTTATAAATAATTTTATTTAAATGAATATTTTAAAAGAAATCATTAGAGAAAGTATTCGAAGACGATGGAAACCAACGTGTTCACACCACAGCACACCGACTCTACAATGATAAACTCACTTAATTAAACGAAAGAGTTCTTTCTGGTGAAGGAAAAATGCTGCGTGTACTCCTATTCAGTTAGAAAAACAGGACAATATATAAAGTACCTCGGATAAAAAAGGGAATTTTCATGCAATCAAGGTATAAAAAGCATAAATAATTGCAACCAACGTATAAAAGAATAAGTCAAAAATATTATATGGAAAAATTGAAGTATGGGATATCATATTTAATTATATATCATAAAAGATACTAGGTGTATATTGATGGGTCTTTAAGTTTAAAAGCAATTAAAATAATAATATAATAAAAATATAAAAAGGAATTAAATAAAGTGTTGTAGAAGTAAAGTAAATACAATATGATATATATTAAACGTTGCAATACGATGTTTATGAACAAGTACTACCGCTCCAATCGTAACCTGACCAAATTTGCATCGAACATAATCGCGAGGAAATCGTGCTTTAAGTCTTACAACAAGTTTTTACAGGTTTCAAAGTGTTATTCCACTTTTACTCTTAGGTTTCGCAATACAACAAACGCTCAGCAATGGCTCATTACATATAGGAAGCAACCGAAAAAGTAATCAGCTACAACAGTTATGCCACTCCTTATTTTTTGTATATTATAAACCGAGTAACGACCACATTTGGATTCAATTTCACTGATTTAGTAGATTGTAAGAAATATTTTTGAGAAAGAAATGTGAGTTAATATCTCTTTTCCCCGTAAACTACGTAACAAAAAAGAATGGTAGAGGAGACCCGATAACGAGCGGAATAGCGCAGTGGTAGTGCACCAGTGCGTAAAGCCGGTGGACCCGGGTTCGTCTCCCATTTTCATTCAACATATGACATGGTTAATACGTGAGGAATACTCACAATGCACGAGCTCCGCCTCGGTGCACACCGATCTGAACTCCATGGTGTCTGCAGAGGCGCATCCCACAGCCAGAGTGCCCAGGAAGGCATCTGGACAGAGATCTTCGTCCGTCATGGCTCCCTCGCTGTCATCTCCATTGCCCGCCCCCGCAGGGCCATTGCCGGCCCCTGATGCCCCACCGCCGCGATCACCCATGCTTCCCCCACGCGACAGGTCCCTTTGGCCTCGAAGGGCGCGTCGCAAAGAGGCAGCAGCCCTTCGAGATCGCCCTCGTTGGACTCCAGTCACGGAGAACTTGCCCACGTGGGGACACTCGCGTAGCTCAGGACTGGTCGCTGGAAAAGAGAGGAAGACATGTAACGTTAGAATACGACACCATTGTAATGGAAACAGGCCCTCTTTACACGGTCCATTTTACAGACAATTTGCGTCCAAACGCTGTACAAGAAATGGATGTGAAGTGGATGACGTCGAGCGTGACAGAACATTGGCCTGTACATGGACGAGAAATGGATGAGTTGTCTCTCAAGGTCGCGGGGAGCTCAACCAACAACTGAATTGAATTGAAAAGGGCTTTTTTTGGTTTTTTACAATATAGTTACAATACAGAGTGGTTTTGGCGGGGCTGACGGTCCGTTCGCCTGTGATTTGGCATTGGGATGTGCTTACAATATCCCGGTATTCACCCTTAAGGAACTTGACTGTTACGCCGTCCGCACTTTCAGTCATAATCGTGTACGATCTAGCAATATATTCTAAAGTTAATGAAAAAAAAAGTTCAATTTATGTAATTTACCCTAAATATGAATATAATAGAATTAAATCTTATGGCAACTGGTGGTACAAACAACTGATCTGCAGAGTGAGTATATCGGTGTGCGGCCATCACCCTATTCCGCCATTTTTCAGTCAAATTGACAAGTTATTCAAATACAAAACATAGACTCTCTTTCTAAAAAGAAAAATTATTTACGATTTGAAAGAACATGCAAAATTTATTGAAATATATTAAAAATCCATACGAATTTTTTATTGCTTTCGCTCCAACTTGACGGAAAAATGACAGAAACCTGGACACGCATCGGCCACACTCTCTCTCTCTCTAGACACACTCTGCTAATCTCAACTCGGTTTCCAATTCTCTAAACATGTAATCATGTTTCATTGATAATGGAATTGTTAATTTAACACCGTACTTTGTTGACTATGATTGATTTATGAACTTCAACTAACCAGAAAACACCGTGATCGAACAAAAACAGAACTATGCACACTACCGCGTAACCTGTGTTCCAGATAACACATGCGCCACAACTAGTAAGCAGAGATGCCGCTAGGCGTGCAAGTCAATTTTTACTAAAAATAGAGCACGCTTGATTATTTCCATACAATCTGCCTCCAGTCTGGTGTGTACCGTAGCACGTACAATGGACTGTGTAAAGCGGGTTTTGGACTCACAACAAAATACACTGTTTATTTAATAAAACTCTTCGGCCAAACTTAAGAATATGGTCCCACAAGGGTTCGAAAAAATAATTTATGTCATAATACTACAAATATTATTGCGGTTCCGAAAATATAAGCCGTATTCTTCGCTTTTCATATTTACGATAGTTATAAAGAAATATTGTTCCACACTATTTTCTTCTCTCCGCCACCGTTTATGTTAGTATGTTAGGGTATGATAATAATGAACAATTATAAACAATTGTTCGGTCACAGTCGGCGATGTTAGGTTTGTTAGACCCGACGATTCCGTTTTAAGAAAATCTGTTGTAAGTGTGAAGATGGATGTGATGGTGGAGGTAGCAGCACTCGCGGAAGGATATACGAAGAATAAGGACCATAATGTTAAATTTGCCATCGAAAAAGGGAATTTTTTTCACATAAAATGATTCAATTTGTAATTTCCGAGAACAATGTCCCTTCCAGAATCATGGCAAAAAAGCCGTTTTTCGATATCTCATCTGGATATTTTTCTACAGCGATGGACAATATAGTTATGTTGGTCCAACACTTCTTCTAACTGGCCAACATTTCGGATATATTCAACCTTAATGGCGGTTTTTGGGGGATGGGGTCACTGGCTCAAGTTCCAACCCCCGAAAAATGAATGAAGAAATAAAATTCACTTATATTTCGAAAAATTGGATTTGGTACAAAATTATATTCTTACAGTATCACCTTAAAATTAATTCATTTTACGCCAAGTTTTCCAGACACAAATCTCTCCCAAAATGACATTCGGGATCCTCCTCTGGCATTTACTGATCTTCAGCGATAAATCACAAAGAGTTAAACAAAGAGCAAAACAATATATATAAAAATCCGGATTGTGCCCCATTCAATTTTTTAATTGGATTCTTAACAACAAGGACATGTCATGAAATATTATGAAGAGCCTTGAGTAAACATCGCATTAAAAATCCGAAACATTTAATGAATTTGACTAAATACTCTCATGAACGTATAATCAGTTTCACAAAATATTTCACAAACGGTATCTGTAAACATTATTCACAGATTTTACTGTACATTTTACTATACATTGAAATTTTAGATGATGAAGTGGCGTACTGATTGTAATAGTCACAAGCTACGCATATGCTATACTTGCACATCAAACACGTAAAGATTCGAGTGAGTATACACGTCACATTTTGAAAGACTAAATCCAACGAGGGAATTCATTGATGTGGATATTATATTAAACATACATTGTTTTGACAATTCATCTAATGACCCTTGGACAAAGGCTGCTGTTATAGGTATTAACCGCATTACCATCTGTCAATAAAGCATCAGAGATATTTCTGGATTTGCATTTGATTTGTTTCCAACCGTCGTAGATTGAACGTCATTTAGAGCATTCCATGACATTGTACCTCACAAATGCAAATTGTTGCAAATCGTATCAGTATTAAGTAAAGAACGATATACACAGAGCTAACTAAGATACTATCTGCTCTGGTGGAAAATCATAGTTACAAATTTATATAGTCATATCAGAGGCGTATTTGTCAGATTCAAGATGGGAAGAAATTGTTGTACATAAGCAATAATTGACATCAAATTGAAGAGATTTCACCTCGTTACTACTTCGTTTCTCAACTTCTCATCAAAAGATATGCAAGAATTTGGAGATAGAAAGCTTGGTATATTGCTTTTGCACTACTGTATTATATTAGTTATGACTACATACCACACTCGAAATAAATAAGTATTTTGACGAGTATAACGGATTAATGTGACGTGAAAATTTTTGAGCTCCGCTAATTTAAATTCTCTAATTTCTTGGTCAGATATAAGTGAATTGCTAGCATTTTCAATAAGAGTCTCATTTTCTGACCTCAATGTAAAAGTGAGAAAAATTTGAATGATTTTCAATAAGCAGTTATCTTTTTTCAAATATGAAAATATTTGAATAAACATTGTAACAGATTCCTCTTGCTCCTATTGAGTAATCACTTGCTTATGACGATGTGATGGTCACCCATATCAAGTTCCATGCTATCCGACAACACATTCATGGTATGTGAATCTATGTCATTGAGTGTGTATTTTCTGCTGTCATTACGGTAGAAACTTGTGATGTTTTTTGTAATTCTCCGATCCTGACCCGGGTTTTAGTCCGGTTTTCCTTCGGGTAGAGGCGTATTTTATATGCAGACTCTCTAGACTCTAGCACAGGGGCGGCTGTCTATTGTAACAATTAATATCGAATTTAAAGTTATTTTAATAGCTACGATTTATAATCAATAAATTCCGAATAATTTATATTTTGATAATAATACGTACAGTATCACTTTTATTAAATACAAATTTGTTGATATTCTGTTGATATTGTAACACGTAGCTAACTATTTTTATTCTTGTCTTAAGAGTAAACTGAAATCGTCGAGACTGAGCTGAGATATCGTCTGACAAGGGAGGGAGCACATGTAAGGTTGGCGATTAGGAGGAAGAAACGAGCAAGACTTTCAATAGACTCATATTTATTATATGAACACTTCCGGCACACGTGAAACCGAGAGACTGGCCGTCATCCTGGATCCGCTGTCGGCACCGCTGGAGGTCGTGACGGGAGGCGAAAAAGCTGGGAGGAAAGAGCTCCGCCGTGATCAGTCCCCAATTCTAAGAACCTTAAGCTCCCGACAGTTGAGGTGGGAATTGGAGAAGGTCCGAATGATCGGTCCCCGTCGAGGAAACCTAACGCTCATTCGCTGGAAAAGCTCAAGAAATGTCGTTGCTTCTCGTTTACATATATATTGTCAGTCGTGCCGACACTGCAGAGTTACCGTTCACGACTGTGAAGCGAAGCGACTACGTCACAGCAGCTGACGAGGTTCTCCTCTCTGACAAAATGCAAAATCCGCCTTTGTCTTTGCGCCAGTGATCGGAATTGATGGGATGGTCCCTTGCTTGCTTCCTGAGAGTAAATTAGTTTATTGTCCTCAACGTGATCATACGCAGTTTGTCACTGCTTCTTTGACAATAAATTTATTTATAGTTATAATTCACTCAGAATGAAAGCAAGCCATTCCTCCCGCACAAACACTCTGTGATCTGCGTAAGCGAAATACAACCTCTCTAAATCCACACTCTTCGAGTGGAGTATTTGCTTCTTTTGAAACATACACGGCAGCGTTACTTCCAATGAATCCATCATATCTCCCCTATCCTCGTTGCTTTATTTACAACCCAGACACATTGATGCCATTGTGTATTTCATTATTTTTTACATTCTCGATGCTCACATACTCCGTGCTCTTCTGTCTACCACATTACGCACATTAAAAGCTAAGGGTAGTTAGTTGAATGCATAAATACTACAGTTTCATATATCATAGGAAGAGAGAGACACTAGAATAGACTGGAGAACATCCTACCCAGCAAGTCACTTTTTTTTTATAACTAATGACGTCATTGTTCTCTTAAGGGCGTGAGGTCGATTAACATAGAAACGATTTGAATAGGTCAGAGAAAGAGGAGTAGATATTGAAGAATCGCGTGTTTAATCCATTTTATTATTTATTTTATTTTCAAGTCATAATTCCATAAGAATGTCACGTAAATCAGAGAGAGAAAAACACAGTAATTAAGAAATAAACAATCTCTGTAGAACATCCCAATTCATATTGTAATCAATAGGAATCAGAATAACATAGGAAAGCAGGGTCCCAAATGCCGTCCTCATGTGATAAAGAGACATTAATACAAAGCAAGGATACAATATAGAAAGCAGTATTGTGTGCTTTATTATGTAAAAAATGCTAGGATTTCGGTCCACAGCATTGAACAGACGCTCTTCCACGTCGGTTATTCGTGTTGGTCGCACCCGCGACCTGCATCGAAACTGTGAAGGATTCACTGAAGGAAATGATCACTCGTGTGCTTCAGAACTTGTGTGAACGTGTTTCTTACTCTCTCTCCTTCTCCCTCTTTGTTTTCTCTTTTTTTATCTTTCTCTCCCTCTCCTTCTCTCTCCTATCTTTTCTTTCTTTCTCTCTCCCATCTTTTCTTTCTTTCTATCTATTTCTTTCACTCCCTCCTCTCTCTTTCTCCTTTTCTCCTCTCTTTCTCTCTCCTATCTTTTCTTTCTTTCACTCCCTCCTTTCTCTTTCTCCTTTTCTCCTCTCTTTCTCTCTCCTATCTTTTCTTTCTTTCACTCCCTCCTTTCTCTTTCTCCTTTTCTCCTCTCTTTCTCTCTCCTATCTTTTCTTTCTTTCACTCCCTCCTTTCTCTTTCTCCTTTTCTCCTCTCTTTCTCTCTCCTATCTTTTCTTTCTTTCACTCCCTCCTTTCTCTTTCTCCTTTTCTCCTCTCTTTCTCTCTCCTATCTTTTCTTTCTTTCTCTCTATTTCTTTCACTCCCTCCTCTCTCTTTCTCTATATCTATCTATCATCGTGGCTGAAACGGCGTCGCTTGAAATCGCCACCACGCCTCTCGAGCAGTGTAGAGGACCCTCTTTCGATTTGCGCTGCCCATAAATCTACGAAGGCGAGGTTCGTATGTGGAGGGTGGACGAAGTGACAATCAAAGAGTGAACTTTAAAGGGTCGAACCAAAGGGAGGTGAAGGGAAGAGAGGGCGGGGCACAACACTAACTCGCAAATATATGTGGGCGAAGCAGAAGGAAGGAACAGGAGATGAATGCTGGAGATAGAGTCACTAGTGTAATACGAAAGATAGAGTAATCTATACTCATAAAAGTGAACTACTTGGAATGTCTGTTGCAACGAAATGGGAAGAAGAAATCGATGAAATTATTTGAAATTTCAAAGACTCAAAATTTCAAAAAATTTTAAGGGTCATTGCAATTAAAATTGATGATTTACAAGAGCAGAAAAACAATTAAAATTGGTTGCTAATCAGTAGATGTGAATCTTCACTCGCATGACTGTGGACTACGAAGCTGACTAATGTGTCCACCGGAGAATTCGATTGCGTTTCGTAATACGAAATCTAACAACATTAATTTATAATATCATATAAGAATCGCGGGTAACACTGGGTGAAATGTGAAATTTTATTTTTATGTTTTATTTGTGAATTGTTTTAAAATTGTGTTAAGGTTCTTTTCAAACTCCGGACAACACACGGTAGTTCTGCTAATCGAGGAATAAGAGAGAAATGTATATACCTGCGTCGAACCAACTCATGTAACACATACAAAACAGTGGGTTTATGTATTTATGTTTCCGCCGCGCAGTACAGGGACGAATAGGGCATTGGTTTCGAAATTTCGTAAACTCCTTCTTCGGAGGAGGGTGTTCATTGCAGCAACCACCGATTTTTTCGAAATTCAATTGACATTTTTTTATTATTTAACGTTTAACGTATTGACATAACTTATGTGAAATTTTGAATAATTAGGATGAGATACAATATGCAGTTAAATTTAGAATGTTACATCTCAAGAAACTCAAGGAATTTAATTTTTTACTTTTTAAACTACTTTCTTGTTTTGAAGAGAAGATTAAATGAAGGAACAATGCAACAAGACTAGATTCAAAAGTGAAAATACAAGAGAATAGGGCAGAAGTAGGAAAAAATCCGTTCACAAAATTACGATAGAAGTTTCTAGAAAACACTTTTGATAATAGAAATGAGAACGGGCACCGAGTAAATGTGACGGGGGAAATCACGAATATGATTTAAAAGACGATTGATAAAACAGACATAAGCGGATCAGGGAATCTTTTCTGTAAATCCTTATTTCCACCAATGAAAAGGAAAATATTGTTCAGTATCTTTCTCTCTCTCTGTGTGTGTCCGTAAAACCAACATATAACCTTCTTCATTCTCGCTTAATCCAGCATTTTTTCTGTCTCTTTTCCTTAGGTCTTAAGTAATATTTCCCCCCCGGTGAGATCTCTGGTGTTTCGTACTTTACAACAGGACTTCGCCACGCGGCGTGTAAACGATCTGAGCCAAATATACGTAAGTGAATAAAATACTGAGTTGGTGGAGGGGGGGGGATGAGGCGAAAAAAAAATCGCCATAACAAATTGTCTCACGAATAAAGACGTTATAGTCCACGAAGGAGAAGCTTGAAATGCTGATGGATTCCGTCCCCAAATAAATCTCCTGGATATACACGGTTTCACATTTGATGTAATGTTCGTTCTGTACTAACACTGTAAAGATAAGGAATCAGAAAGAAAGTGTCGAGACTGAACTATTGCATTTATTTTGTAAATGTCAAAACAATATTCACAAACAAGTTCCGAATATTCACTTAACAACACTAAAAACATTGGCTTATCTAAAATGTTCTCTGATGGAATTAATATTAAAAAGATAGCAAAAAGGGAAGAATAAAAAATGCCGTTGGTAGTAACAGAAGTTGTTAATAATCATCATTCATTGATATTTAGTGCATCGAAAGTCCTTACGGACTTGATAGTTATATGGAAGGTGAAATATTTTCATTTCGTTTATTTTTCCTGAGTATGTTGCATCGATCTGTATCATTACAAGTTCTGATCCCTTGCTTTAACTTCTTTTGAGTTTCTTTATTCCTCTCTTCATCTAATACTGTTTGTTCCCACAACTCGATAAATGGGGACTCATCTACTTTATTCCATTATTTACTTTAATGGTACAAAATTCTAAAAATACAGGTTTGTTACGCGAGAGAAAGAACTCTGGTTGACTTATGTCATGGAACTAACATGAGATGCACAAGTCAAGAATTTGACTATGCGTTTCTGTATCAAAGATTACACCCAAAAAGAGTTTAAAGAATTCTAGTGAACATCCTTTTTGTTGTATCACAAAAAGTACTTGGTGTTTGTTGTTCTTGTTGTAAATGGTGATGAAGTTTAATGATGGAATTTTCTTGAGGATCAACGACGCCCTGAGGAAGAAACCGTTCGCTGTCGATATGTCGGTCTAGTTAATAAACATATTGCCTAAACGGAAGAATTAATTTTTACATATTTATTTTTGGTTTATTGCCACTACAGTGAATTACCTATACGGTGAAAAGCTTAGAAAACTGTATTAGTACTATCTTACTAGAATCCATTATTATACAGCACGGAAAATACTTTTTCATAAGAGATAGATCACAAAACCTCTTGCTATAAAATTTCTTTAAGACTTATCACAAATGAAATACGTCGAAACGTGTCCCTTTGAAAATTGAACTCAACTCAAAATGTTATAAAACTATTTACGATACTTTAATAAAAAAACCACTCTTCGTATTTTGGCTCGCTTATTTTCTAACTCTTCAATCATAGGAGCTTAACTCTTATCAACATTCTACCTCACCGTTTCCGTCACGAGCAGACCAAATGCGTTTATTAAATTTCTCCCTATCGTTCCGCAGTTCGCTTTCCAATTCATCTCCTTAACCGTTTCTCCTCCCCCTCCCCTACTCCTGAGCGGTCCGTCGATTTGTCCACAAAAATGTCCCTCCTCCCTGTTTTGCCGTCACGTGCGCAAGCGAGCGCGTGCCGTCGGCTGCCCGCAAGGGTTCTCTCTCGGGGAAACCCTGGCGATCGACCTGCGATCTAGCGGAACGCGCGCAAGTTAATCCATTTATTTGGGATCCGCCGCGGCATGAAAATCGCTGCTGTGGCAGTCACCGTGGCGGCGGTTGCAGCGGTGGTGACTGCCTCGGTGCCAAAGCGGACGCTCTAATGAAGGAGAAGAGAAAAATCGCCCTCTCGGTTCACTACGCGATGTCACCCGATGTCGCCGAGAATTGCATAACACTGCCGAATGGATTCGAGACGGCGACCGTGGTTAGCACGCGCTAGGCGGGGGTGGGGGTGTAAATAGACATATAGAGAAACTAATAACAATTCTGTGTCTCCATTTTGTCTTCTCTTTGTAGCAAGAAAGTAGTTGAGAAAAATTATTAAATTATTAAATTATTTTATTTTCTTGAGTTACTAGAGATCTTACCTGCTAAACTTAACTGCGTAATAAATTTCATTCCAATTATTCCGAATTTCAACCATGTCATATCAATACGTTAAACATTAATTAACAACCCTAAATTGAATTTCGAGAAGATGGTAGGTGGTGCACCTAATAACCCCTCCCAAGAATGCGTTTACCAAATTTCGAATCCGTTTCTGTACTGCGCGTCGAAAATCTAGGTACACAAACGCACTATTTTATATTTATGTTGCCGGGGTTGTTTCAACACAGGTGTATAAATATTCCACTTATTCCTCTACTAGTAGAACTACCTGGAGTTGCTCAAAATTGGAAAAGGAACTTTAAACAATTTACAAATAAAATATTTAAAAAATATTTTTTCGTATTGCTTAACAAACATTCAAAAAATTAACTATAGAAATCAATTAACGTTCATTAATAATGTTATCTTCAGGAATTTTTAAAAATTATAACAAATTAAACAAAAATTTATATTAACGTCTTCATAGAATCAAAACAAATATGCGATACTTTGATAAACTGATTCATTACAGATTCGAAATTACCATACTGAACAAGCATCTTCCATCCTTAATATTAACCTTTTTTTTTACGACATGCCCAATCTCTTTTCTCACATTTTTATTCCCAATACTCTCCCTTTTCTGTAAACATGAATTTGATACACATATCATTTTGGATGGAAAAATGAATATTTTAACAGGAAGATTGTAAATAATTTATGAATCTCATTCCAGATGTACCTGATTGGAGACAGACCTCCAATATGAAACATGACTCAAGAACTTCCAAATGACAATATTTAATATTTTTAGCATTTTGAAAAGGTGTTTGGAAATTCAATATATTTTAAATATAAACGGTTGGAAATATATTTTTGATTTGTTTAAAAAAAAAAAGAAAAGCAAAACCACTGGAATAATAAAAGATTTGTGAATATGTGATGGAAAACTCCAAGTTAAAAAAAATAATCGAATAATTCTCCAAACAATCCAAAACCTTTCGATAAAACGACACACCGGTACCAATTGAACAAAGAACACACATAAAAGTCCCTGTTCAATTGGCTTCACTTCCTTTCCTCGTCGATTTCGTGACTCCAGTCCCTGACGTCATTTTCACAATCAGTCGCCTGGAAGACGGCAACCAAGCGAACAGACGTGTTGCGCGGGTGGTATTCAGAAGGCGGTTCCCACACGAGTGAGCGAAGCGTGAGAACAGTGGTGAGGCAAAGATGTCCTTCGATCCCATTGGGGAGATTGGAGGGGTGTGACTCTTGGGAGGCAGGGTGCAACGGTGAACGAAAGGAGGGGGGGAGAGGGAAACGAGCTTGTTTGTGGCCTTGAAGAACAAGGACGGATCCGTGGAGTGGTTGGTAACATAAGAAACTGATTTGGTATTGATATTTCACTAGAATTTATACAACCAAGATAGGGTGCACTTTATTTTAATTTCGTTTTGAAACCTTTTAAAATCTACCTTTTTTTTGATGTTATAGAAATTCATTTCACGCATATTATATCCCTTCAACAACACGCAAATTACAATGCTCCTTTAGTTTGATTATTTCATTTGGATACAAACTCTATTCTAAACAATTTGACATTAGTCTGAAATTCAAATAGTCAGAGCAAATCGTATGAGATCTATTTATGACAAGTTATTTGAGAAGTAAGGAGACATTGCCGTTTATTAAATTAGTATTTTTTTCGGCAGTATGATGAAATACGATTCTTATTTTAAAGAGTTCTTGGGGAAATTTAAGATCTGGATATCAAAATATGTTTGTCTAATGCCTCTGAAAGATTATGGAGAAATTAATTTAAGTTTAAAAAATAACGCCAAACTTTTTAAAATCAACTCTATGAAACACTAATAAATGAATACCTTGCACAGTATTCATATGAGATCAATTCTATAGCAGTTCTTCCAAATAATTCAAATGGCGAATCTTAATAATTCAAATGGCGAAAAAAAAAGGCCCTGTAATCAGAGGTTAGTAATCTTACAAATTTACATTGTAATGAGTACTGTATGTCACGAAGTCAGGCAAATATAGGAGGATCACACACACACAGAAGAAAATATATTTTTTTATAATGATCGTAGAGAGAAACTTTTCTTCTAGTATGACGTAAGTAATTTAGTGCCCAATAGTTTTGAGTAAAAAATATTTGGCATTAAAAAGGAATGTATCAATGAAAATAAATTAACAAAACGGAAATAATAATTTACTGTAAGGACTAGGTTAAAATAGCGTTTGACCTCGTGAAAGATAATAAACGTATTTACGTATATTAATTTATGTTTTGTCATTTTTGGACTAATTCATCAATTATTCTCTCTTCAAAACCAAAAAAATCCTCCAATAATATTTAACATTGATTGGACAAAAAATTGCATAGTAATGATTGGACACAAATTTATATATTTTTGGTTTCTCAAGATTTTTTCNCTGTCTCTTATACACATCTAGATGTGTATAAGAGACAGTAGTATATCTTCTCCGAATATATGGACTTGTTTTGAGATGAAAATGTGACCCAAAAATTCTTCTTAAAAGAGAACAGAAAATGAGTGGAAAGGAAACTGTGAAAGGAAATGAGTGGAAATACGAAATGGGAGGTGAGAGTGAAAACGGAAGGAGATATCTCGATAGGGCGAGACCAGACCAAAGACGGAAGGGAGAAGTTCGATTATCTGGCGACGCCGGAGTCGGTCGTCGGGAACGAGGAGCATCAAAGAGAAAAGCAGACGTGGTGACGCGTTTCCGGTGCCTTTGCGGTGGTCTCTCCCCCGCGATTCAATTGGCCGAAGATGGCTCCAAAGGCAACGTAGCTTTCGGACGGTCGGGAAGAAGCCAAGGAGAGGCAATCCTTATAGCGGAGCGGGTGATGTTCAAGCCAACCGCATCAAAGGAAATGAAGGAATTTTACGTCACGAGGGAATAAGAGGTTTGGAACACAAAAGTTTTCGGTAAGATGGAATTTGAAATATTTTTGTCCATGACGATATGTTGATGGTTGGAGTCAAAACGCGGAAGGAACTTCAGAAGAGTATTTGAAGCGGATAAATCTTGGAACATCGAAATAACTTGAGCATGATATTTTACGAAAATAACTGCTATTGGGATAACATTTTTCTTTTTTGCTCAGTCGAAACGTATAGCTTTACTCTAGATCAATATCAGTTCGGTACTGTAGATTCACTGTCAACCGAAACTTTCCAATGCTTCCGTCTGAATCGTTTTATTATGTGGAAGAGCAGATCCGTTAGATTGAAGCTCGCCACATCATTAAAAGAACATAAAATATGTATAAATACCCCTTCGATAGCTCAAGGCTAGCTTGCATCTGAGATATCCTGGGTTCGATTCCCGGCGGGACCAGAAAAAATTTCTAGTTTTTCACTTCCACGTCTCAGATCCTATACCTGTGACGATGAAAAAGTTTACGCTCTGCGTCATACCACCGCAGTTACAATACTCGGATACTGCAATCTAGACGCTGTTCCTCCCAAAATGTTTCATGATGTATCTAGTGAATAAGCTCTCGTTGAGTTCGGCTTGTCTAGCACCGTGGTTCTAAGATGGTCAAAACGATACAATAAAAAAACTTATTGGATATTGCTGGAAACATATTACAAATGAAGAAACTTTCTGACACGGTTGGATCCAATAATACTAAATTTTGTGGGGAGAGTACGAACGTTGATTGACTTATGTACGGAACGACCTTGAAATCAATAAGGAGTTCACAAAATTTTAGCAACATGCATGCTGTTTTGTGATATAAAACCCTATCTTCAAGTACTTCCAAGATGTCTTAATTTACCCAAATGTCATTTCTTGAACTTTCAAAGCGAATTCTTTGTCGTGAACACGAACAACAAGGTGTCGTCTTGAAACTTTGGAAATGGATTCTTGCTACAAACACTCAAAAATGTTCTGTTTTTGAAGTATTGATCTGTTTATGCTAACTTGTGTTGGAGCAGTGTGGGAACGCAGTACAAGACGCAACGAATATGAGGAAAGATAAGGGTATGTTTCTAATATATCGTATCTCGTTTGAGATTTCCTAAAATCCTCTCAGAACTATCAAGCTTGTCCCAGACAACGGTCACCAACAAGAAAAATTTTGTGATCCAAGTAAAATCTGGGTATTAATTTTAATATTTGATCTTTCGATGAATGTGCTAGTTTACTATGGAATAAATGATAGATTAATTTCTTCGGATTCTATTTGAGAAACAGGAAATGAAGAGTAAAAGTTAAAAAGCTTTCTTTGGTGTAGTTGATGTCCGAAATGGTGTTACAGCATATCATCAGGTATCGATACAACACGGAAATATTTCGGAAATCAATTGAGTAAATATGATCCATTAAATAAGTATTTACAAACGTTGCTATCATTTGTTTTGTCAAATCGAACAGGTGCGTGACATGTGTTTTAAAATGTTTCTGAGGTCATTCTAAGAAAAATGTGCCCATCCATAAAAAATCACTTAGTGGTCCGCGAAATATTAAAACGATGAATTTAGTGCAAGACATTGTTCTTCTCAGAACTTCCAACGTAAAGAAATATTATTGAAGGCTAATTCTCTTCTTTACTTGCTACTTCACATTATTGCCCCCAAAGACCCACATGATGAGTTACTTCTTTCCCTAGTACAAATATCGAAGAGTAAATCTTAGGCAAAGCCAGATAATCCTCTTGTTTGTCATTAAAAGGCGATACAGCATCTCCTACTCAGCCGAAGACCACCATGCAGTGTTATGCGACCGCAGCGTTCGTCGCCCACACGCGCGACAGCGCTGACGTCCTTGTCAGGTACAGTGGACGCAAACACCATTCTCAGAAGACAAAGGAGATTGAATCAACATTGCGAAGTAAACCTCTATTATTCTCTTGACAAATAAACAGTAGGTCAAATTAATTCTAACCTATAATTTGTATGAAAATACGAATGTTTACTTTTATGTTGCAATACTGTATTGTTTACCTAAACAATATGGTAGAAGCTACTTTTTCCCATGTTGCACTCCGTTTCACTCTCAACATTAACAATTTAAACAGGACAACAGAACAGTATCATGTACATCAGAACATAACGTAAGTCACGTAGAATTTTCGCATTATTATTATTTATCACACTTTCATTTGTGTGAACTCAAGCAGTCAAGTTGGCGTATTTTTTAAATAAAGGAGTCAAATCTCGGAAAGGAAATCGTCTAAGATGAAATAATAGAACCCGTAGGTTACATAAGGAAAATAACCGTTTAATGCTCTAATGTTCGACATTTCATTTGCGTGATTCGCTGCGAACGGTTACGCAGGAAAGGAACAAGAAATCTGGGACACATTTGTGTATTAATGTATTTGATGATGAGTGTGGGAGTATACAGGGTTCAATTTACGGGTGAAATTTTCCACTTTTAAAAGAACGCTATTCTATACTTTTTTTAACTGTATATAATTAAAAAAATAAGTACATATTCATATACATAGCGATGGCTTTCGATACAGATACGTAACGATTGAAATTGTTCTCCTCTTCTTTGTAAAGATCCAATACACCTACGTTTCTAAGACTTTATATCTGACCTTTAATGATTGAATATTAAATGGGCGAATGATTCCTCTGAAGAATGAAAATAGAGAAGTATATTTAAGATTCTACTTTTAAAAAACCCTGAATTCATTATATTTCCGAGATATTATGACGATGACAAATCTCCAACAATTTTATGACATTTAACACATTTAAATAATCTTTTTCATGAAATTGTATATTAATTGAGTTGGATTAAAAAATATTTGAGTTGCATTGGGTCGTAGAAAACGTAAATTAGTTGTAATGTTAAAAAAAATTAAATCTCGCCCTTGTTAAGGTGTCACATCCGCGTTGACTGAAGTCAAGTTGC
Organism: Laupala kohalensis; assembly: GCA_002313205.1. Classification (NCBI taxonomy): domain Eukaryota; kingdom Metazoa; phylum Arthropoda; class Insecta; order Orthoptera; family Trigonidiidae; genus Laupala; species Laupala kohalensis. The sequence continues at coordinate 134,603 of NNCF01128851.1, read as the reverse complement.
CAACTATTCATGAAACTTGGAAATATTCACCAAAGTAGTTATTAATTAATAATTCATTCTACTGATTTTTACTATTTGATACGGACAATTATTTTGTGCCTTTAAAACTTGATAATAAATTTAGATTGTCGTTTGTCTCTTCCTTTGAGAAGGGTCGCATTGTCTTCAGTCACGTGATGCGTCTGCCAGTTACGGTAGAACAGTATTTTCCACAGCTTTTGGAGAATTATTCTTGTAAATGCTCCGTAAGGTATGAAAATCTTGGCGTCTTTACGTTCCTTCTTCCATTTGCTATGTTCTAATAGTTTTTGTGCTATGTTAAGCCGCTACTTTTGCCAGATTATAAAAAAAATCATTAGCTCGCGAAAGTTTCTCCATATAAGTCCGAAGTAATTTAAAGTGAAATAATTCAAAGTTTTGCGCCGAAAGAGTGTGAGAATACATCGCCGCTGGAGAAAGAATGGTTCAATCGATCATTTGAAATTTTTAGGGGTACTAGCTTTGGTGGATGTAGTACCGTATTGTGACCTCTTAAGGTGGGAGGCGCTCTCCACGTTGGTCAAGTCACGGAGACATATAATTGTTTTCTTTATTATTACTATTCTAATTATTTTAAAACACAACAATATGAATAATAACAAAGAAGAAAAACAATTTAATTTCCATCCATCAATTAAAAATATAGTACAAAAAATATTCCGGAACTCGTTTGATTTGTTTGGAATGCACCAGAACATGTACAAACATGGCTGCCGAGCGCAACGATTTCCTGATTTATGCATCTCACCTCAGAAAAAGTTAAATATATTTCTCAGATGTCCGATGACATAGAGATAAAAGTTATGTGAAAAATACTAAAATGGAAAATTTCCTACAAATCAAAGTAAACTTCCATCTCTTTCGTATTTAAAAAACTTTGTCTTTTTTTTTTTTTGAAAATAAGTGTTTTATCCATAAGGCGCAATGTATTTCAACATCATTTATAATTGCAAATATTACATTTAAATGGCCGGTGAGGTATGTTTTTCTAGTTGAAATCACAATAAGTACATGTTACTCTATTTATTTATGCCGATTTTAGATATTTTGGTGATTTAATTCCACCTACGGTGGTAATACCTTAGCCACTGCACAGCACCCACCGCGCTCTCGTTCTCCCATGCAAATCCAAACAACCCTGTCGCGAGTTCCCGGGGTTTTTACTGCTCATGGGGAAGGAAGGGCAAACAGCACTGCGCGAGGGTTGAGGGCAAAGGGTGGGTGCTGACATGCGCCCTTCGTCTATCAGTTCAGTTTCCATCCGCTTCCCCACCACCTCAATCATAAACTCCCTTTGCTCACTGACTCGTCCGCAGATCAACTACCTGTTTTCCGCACAATTTCAGTTTATCTCAACAACCAACCACTTGCGAAAGGGAGGAGGATTCGCGTATCTCTGCGGTTCATGATACGCCGCCGCAAACAAACTTGTTTATCAGCAGTCGAGAACGAAACTCCGCATTCACTTATTCACAGTTATTCGAATTTTCTTTCACGACAAAATGATGTAAACTCAACGGGTGATCTCGCGAATGGTTACAGTTTATGTATATTTTCATTGCGTTGAACTCTTTATCATTGCCTTGTTTGATACTCCATGGCATTTTACATTCGCTGCTCTGAGTGCACCCCGGGAGCAGTGATGTTGTTCCATTTGACGGAGAAGTTGCACCAGTGTGGGGATATTGTTGTACGATTTGTCTATCGTGGGGCACCTCTGAGAGCAACCGGACTTGCTCCGAACTGGACTGCACTGGGCGTCGTTGAGGTTAGGAGAGCGTGTGATAAACGCATCCACGAAGGATGCTACGAGTTTATTGCAAATATCGTCTTCGTCTGAAATCTCCGCAGATGAAGAGCGAGAGTTGTACGTCGAATTAGTCATTTCCAAAAGAGAACGTTTTTTAAGAAGATGGATATCGATTCGTTAATTCCGGCACCGGTGATCTAGTGGTAGCGTCTTCGCTTCCACGATCCCGCTGAGCGGGAGAGCGTGGGTTCAAACCCTG